>PVIR01000512.1:82584-173459 GCA_004026965.1 Petromus typicus
CAATCCTCCTGCCTCTGCCTCCCGAGTGCTGGGATTACAGGCGTGAGCCACCACGCCCGGCACTGTGGTATGTGGTACTGGTTGCTGCTGGGTGTGGGTCTCCACACCCAGTATTGTATGTGGTTACCGGGGAATCGAACCCGGGCCCTTGCGCCTGCAAGACAGGCGCTGGAACCACTGAGCTAACTCCCCGGCCCCCAAAGTGAAGTTTTTAAGGTAGGTGTAGTATGGTAACTTTTCTGAATGAAGGAACATCTTTTATTGGGCAGATAGCAAGTTCCCAGAAGCACTCTATTATCTCATATTATATAACATGCTATTTACCTTTCCAAAAGCTTAGTGGCTCCACGGTATCCTAAAACCTTAAACCTCGTAAGAAAAATTGTATTCTACACTTTCTGTATGAAGCCATGAAATTAAATCATTGATGCTTCTTCCATGAACTTACAAACAACAATAAGAACTTGGTATGCACGTTCCATTATGCAGAGCTAAACTGTGTTACCTGTTGAAATAGGCCAGCACAGCCTCATTGCTTGGAATCACCTGGATACTTTTGTTCACTTGCAAGTAGATCCACAAAAGTAAGGCTTTCAGAAGGTGAAATTCACTAAAGGTGAACAACCTGGTCAGAGTAAAAGATGAAGAAGAAATTTTAGGAAACGCAAACAAGCCACAGTGTTGGGAGTGAGTCTGGAAGTGAAGCAATAGCTCTGTGAGTCTGGAGGCAGCTCTGGGAAGAAGTGAGCTGACAAGGACCCGCACCTGGTAAGTGGCAGAGCTGGCACTCCAACCTGAGCAGCCTGACACTGAGCCCAGGATCTGAACCACCAGCAATGTCAGGGGCTCTAATGCCTGCTGCTCACAAGATTCTCTGTGCAGATTTTAAAATTCAGTTCCAAGTAGAATCGGGCCAAACCGAGGTAGAAAATTTAGTTTTATAGATATAGAAATTTATTTAAAATTTTGTTGAGTATGGCTTTTTAATTTTCATTTTTAAAATATTGAACAAAAATATAATTTATCTTAACGCCTGAGTTCTGTCAGTGCCTCCCTCCAGTTTTGTACCCAAAGTGAGGGCCTCATTGGCCCATTCAGTCACGGTCCTGACTGATGGCTGACTGTGAATAATTCAGCCAGTGTCACACGATGCTGGGCTTAGACCTGGATGTGGGTCAGTAACCTCTCGTAGGTTGCTAAACTGCTTTGCTATTGCAATTTTCTCATCTGTAGAAGAGCAATCTCAGCAGCTGCTCAAGAGACAGTAGGGAAGACTGAAGGTGGTAACATACAGGAGCTTCCTGTTGCTATTGTCAAAAAATTTGTGGCTTCAAACAGTAAATTTTTTTTAATCTTACAGTTTGGAAGTCAGAAGCACAAAACGAGTCTTACTGGGCTCCGCTTAAGGTCTTAGCAGGCTGAGAATCACATCCTCGCCTCTTGTAGCATCTGGAAGGAGCCTTGGCTCATGGCTCCCTCCTTGACTTTCAAGCCAGCACAACAGCATCCTCCAAACTCACCCTGATCCGGCCTCTTCTTACTCTTTAGATTTAAGACTCTTGTGACTATATGGGGTTTACCTGATAATCTAGGATCACCTTTCATTTTGAAGTCAGCTGATTAGCCACCCTCATTCGGTCTGTAATTTTCATCCCCTTTGCTATGTAATCTAACACAGCCACTGGTTCTGCAGAGAGAACCTGGGTATCTTGGAGCCATTATTCTGCTGCCCACACATAGACAGTGTCTTGGTACAGTGCCTGGAATTCGGCAATGTGCTAAGCAATGGCTGGGCTTCCTTGTAAGTGGCCAGACCGGGTTCCAGCTCGAGAGCCTGCCTTACTCTGCAGCTGCAGCACCAGGAATCTTGAACTCACAATACTGATGAGCAGCTGTGCTCTATCACATCAGCTCTATAAAGCAACGACAAGCAGCGTCTCTCGTGGTCTCTCCAGCAGCCTCTGCTGACATGATTACATAAGGGCCATTTCTGTGTTTTCTAAACCTGTTGGTATTTTTAGTCCCTGACCATGGACACGGCACCCTGGCTGTTAAATATGTCACAGCCTCTCGTTCACCACTGTAAGGGGTCATGGTGGGTGGAACTCAAGCTAAATCGTGACTCTAAAGAGCAATGGAAATGTCATCCACCCACTTCTCATGCTATTTCTGGATGGAGTAGAACATTCTCATCCCCATTATTTGGCTTTCAGGCCACCTACAGATGCACAAGACTTGAGTCTGGCCAGACAAGACCGGGTTGGTCAGTGTCTGGGCAATAACAGTGAGGCAAAAAGGGCTGCTCCACAGAGCCCCTACGTATAATGTCTCCACCACACCTTTTTCATCTGGGGCCAGGAAAGCCACGCAACTTCCAGAGCAGACTACACACATGATGTCCTCAAGCCTAGAGGGTTCTCCGAGATCTTACCAGAGCAGGCCTAGGAGCAACTTGGGGAAGAATCAGGGCTCCATGTCCTGAATTTCTGGTTTCATATAGGAAGGACAGTTACTGGATTAAAGTGTTCTCCTGTAGGCCACTACCATTTCCCAGGGTATTACTAACTCCTACAGCAAGAAACCACACCAAGAGCATCCACATGCAATTTCCTTCAGCCAGGAGCTCAAGGCGTAACTCACAGCCACAGCAAGCGTGCTTCCGACAGAGGTAGAAACGGAGCCGGGTTACATGTTTATCACGTATGCTGCAGCCCTTGCAGTATACACAGTATTTGCTCATTAGAGAAGAAAGCTGCTTTTTATTTTATTGTTAAGAAATGTATACATAAGCAATAAAATCCCCCTTCTGAAGATAGACGAAGCCATGCATACATGATCAAGCTATGTGGGACCCAGCACAGCAGTGACTATCAGAGCAAACACTGATGAATGTGTACTTTTTGTGTGTGTGCTGGGGATCAAACTTGGGACCTTGTGCTTGTGGGGCAGGGGTCAGAACCACTGAGCTAAATCCCCAGCACAAAACATTAAGGATACTGAAGACTTTTAGGAGAGAAATGAAGATTGCTATATATTCACTGCATAGAAGCCTGTACAGCAATGAAAATTAAATAAATTAGCAATTTAGATACATTAGCATCACATGGTGGGAGTGGGGTGTGAGTAAGTAAATTGCTGCACTGAGACTACAACCTTGAGAATGCTGATTTGAAAGTTTAAACCTTTGAAAGGCAACATTATGCATTGGTCATGGATGCACCTATATGTACTAAATGTTTAATCATAAGTTCCCAACATGGTTCCATTGTCTAGTGAAAGAGCAGGACTGGAAAGGGAAAAGAGGGGACTCGCTTTATTGATAATACTGCATTTCTTAAATTATGAGAAAATGTTATTATTTGTTCATTAGGGAAGGCATTCATCAAATGTGATTATATAATTGTGTTTTATATAATTGTATGTGATACCTTTATACATTTTCTACAATAAAAATAATGAGATCAATATTCTTATTGATCTTGACCATCAAGGGAAAACAAGGCTCCGTGCAAGCCTATCAGCAGGCCAGGTTGAGGCTACTCTGGCCTAGGTTCATTCCCAACTCTCCCGCTTCATGGGGGGGGGGGGAATCCAGCTAATCCTTTCATTTCCTGTAATCTCCTTTCACTGGCAAAAATACAAGTGACAGTACCTACCCCACTGAATTGCTATGAGAATGTTTCAGTCTAGACAACCTACTTAGAAAGCTCTGTATACAACAAGTGCTCAATAATTAGCAGGTACTGATATTGCTCACTAGATACCGTACTTTAGTAACCACTGCAATGAGATAAGCAGCTACTTATGTTCCAAATGCTCATGGAAGGCACCTACCGTCCCATCCTGTAGAGAAAGCTTAGATCAGAGGTAACAAGGAGGAGAGGATGGCTTTTCTGGGAAACTTCTGAGACCTTGAGACTCACTGGACCACAGAAAAGAAGCTGGGAGAATTGGAAACAAGGAAATAGGGCCTCTGTTGCGAGGCAGCCTTTTGTGTAGATGGCAGCTAGACAGTGCCCTGAGGTCGCCATTCTCTGAAGTCTACAAGGAATGAGGGAAATATAATTTGGAATGAAATCTTCATAAATTAGAGTTGTGAGAACAGAGTGACCTGGTGGTGACCTCTAAGGAGAAAACTTAGCAAACACCAAATGCCTAGAGTAATAAATTAAAACAAGAGTCCCAGGAGGTCAGGAAAACTGTGCATGTCTTTACTTACCCTTGATTATTTGCAAAATGAAAAGCAAAACCCCCAAAATGATGAGGTCAGATAAGGGTAAATGGCCCAGAGGTTACAGTATCTGCTAAGAAACAGATGTTCTGAACACCTGTGGTTACCAGCTGGGGGGTCGGGTGACAGTGGAGGGCTGGACTGAATACAGGACTTCCACACTGAACCATATCCCCAGTCCTACTTTGTTTTTTATTTTAAAATCTGGTCTTGCAAAGTTTCCCAGGCTAGACTCAAACTTGCAGTTCTCTGCCTCAGCCTCCCAGAGTGCTCAACTTATAGGTATGCATCACCATGTAACCTTATCTAAGGAATGGCAGTTGTACCTGCTCCATGAGGCTGCGTGGACCAAAGGGACAGCATACAACCAGCACAGCTCACACCAAGAAGCGCTCCATGAGAGCTCATTCACTGTTAATCAAGTGTAGGTTGTGGCCCAAACCTATTAGCCACTAGCCAGGAGCTGGGAGCCCCTCAGTGAGGCTCCCAAACTTGCTTCAGTTTGTAACTGTAAAGCAAGTGGCTCCTGGAGTTCAACAACAGACAATACAGCAGGTCTGCAGACAGTGGCCCAGACATCCTGCCCTTGCCCACTCCAGGGGCAGTGACATGCCTGCGGCCACGCAGAGCTCTCAGCAGGACAGCACTGGACTGTCTGTACAGACACTGCCTGGGAGGCTGAGGGGCAGGGCCGCTGCATCTCAGTCATGTCTGCCCGGGCTGGCAAGTCTAGACACTTGCCACGTCATGCTCTTGACCTCTTTTCCTACCCAGGGTGCGTTTGTCAGGTCTGTACCATACCCAACATTCTGCTTGTGGTCAGATATTTTTTTTTTCTCTTTTTGATTAAATGCTACCAGGGTGGGACAACTCAGCCTTTCCAAGCAAGGGACTGTGCTATGAAAAGTTGAAGGGATGCCATGGTTAGTTGTTTTTAGCAGTTTCATGATCTTTGCTCCAATGGAGGGTGGCTTAGAGGGAAGGGGGTGTGTGAGTGGGAAACACAGGGGACCAGAGCAGAATGCCTCTGGGGAGTGATCTTGCCCTCGGTCTCTTTCCCCTTCTCCCTCTCCCCTTCCTCACTTTCCTCCTTCATCTCTGCCTCCACTCAAACCTCCTCCTCAAATCTACCAGGCCTTCAACATGCCAGGCAAGCATTCTGCCACTGACCTATACTCCCAGCCTCCTGAGGTCTTAGACAAGATGGTTTCCCTCAAAACCAGCCTGCTGCCCTGCCAACCTCAGCTTTCTGTAAATGGAAGGGGACTGTGCCATTCAGTGAATTCAAACCCATGGATTGGGCTCGTGATCTGGAATGGGATCTTTTCAGCTCTAATTTCGAGAAGCAGTACACTTTCCAGAACATAATGATGAGCAAACACTTACTTTCCAATAAACCACCAGGATCTTTAGTAGAATTCAGTCTTCACTTTTGAAATTCACCCAAAAGGAACATAGCCTGGAAACTTGGCAATTAGCACCAACAACATTTTGAAAAGAGTCCCAGAGAGATTCAGTAATGTGTGAACCCTAATTCAATTAGGAGACGGACAGATATCATCTAATATGAAGATAATATGGGTTCGATGATACAAAGTAACCCTGAGTGGTAAATTCCCTGACACTGATGACTACTCTGTGGTTGTACTAAATTCTTTTTCCTAGAAAATAAACACTGAAACATGTAGGGGTAAAGGAATACAATATATGTAACATCTTCTTAAGCAATTTAGAAAACAATATGGGCATACATAGATATGAGATCAGATAAGATTGGGTGCGTTCAGAATGGTATTGCCATAGACAGGAATACATAGATAGGAACTTAGGGGCAAATAATAAAGTAAATAGAACAGAAATTAAATAGGGTGACTCCGTGTGAAAGGCATACAACTTGTCCCAAATCGTGATGGTCTGAGTTAGGGCTTTTCATTTTTATGATGTTGTGAAAGCTGTCTCCCTGCAGTAGAAATAATACTTTAGACTTTGAGTTTCGATCGCTTTGCAGCCCAGTGGTATGTGCCATCTCAGGATGTCAGGCAGCAGCAGTGAGCACTGCTCCCCATTAGCCATGTGACCAGAAGACAGGACGAGTACCCTGGTGTGTACTGTGTTGTCGTGTGCCTGTGATGGTGTGGCAGTTAGACATACACAGTGCATTTTCAACTTACAAACAGTTTAAAATTGGGATATAAGTCCTTCCTAAGTTGAGGAGCACCAGCACAGATATTCCTGTAGTGTTGTGGGGGGGTTTTTTGTAAGTTGGAAATCATTTTCAAATACAGTATTATTAAAGGCAAATAACAAGTAGAAAGTCTTTTTCCCTTAGTAATTTCACTTTCAGAAACGCAATGCACAAAAATCACCTTGGATGAGGAATAATGTACCTGGATGGACATTCACCGAACTGCTCTTTACATTGTTAGAACACAGGAAATAATATAAAAGTCAAGGGCTAGGAGTGGTTCTATGAACTACTCGCAGGAAGCAGAAAAGAAGCTGATGGTGTCAGGGATTTTAGGCAGAAGGAGCAGCTGTGCCAAGGCCCGAGAAAGAGCACATTAGGGAGACTAAGAGGACCATTTAGCTGCTGCCTCCTGCATGGAATGAAGGGGCCAGATGTGCTGGGGGTGGGGAGGTTCAGGACCAGAAACACGGCACTGAATTAGAGGGCCCTGCAGTGTTGAAATGAGAAACAGTGGAGGTTTGCCCTTGGCTGGTGCCCGTGGAAGGAAGCCCATAGACTCGAACTTAGTTCCGAAGCAGAACTGGCCTTATGGTCAAGGTGAAGTCAAAGTGGCATCCAGCGGGCTCTCTAGGCTGGAGCTTGAGGGCACAGTCAACCCAGGAACAATGGGATGGATGGGGATATAGTACAGGGCAGGGGACACCGGCAGTCACGTCTTAGCCTTAATCATCAGAAAGGCCAAACAGGCAGTCAGATATGTGGGTATGGAGCCAGTCAACCAAGAAGTCAGTGCTGGAGATGTAAAGTGATTTAATACAAAAGGTTCCGTCCTCTCCCCTCTCCCCTCTCTCTCTCCTCCCTCACTTTCCCTGTTTTCCAAGTTTTCCTCAGTGGGTTCATGAGAAATGCAATATACTATTGTTAGCAGGGCTTCTTAAAAAAACGACTCAGGCCTTTCACTTTTCTCATCCAGGCAGATGACACATCACGTGGAGCTCAGAAGGTCCCTACCTTGTGGCCTCAGAGGATCTCTCTTTCCAATCTAAATTGTACCCCGAATACACTACAGAGCCCTGAGTGTCAGCCTCCACCAGAGGCCAGGCTATCTGGGAGAGCAGAAAGTTTAGAACCAAGGGTGATGGTGACATGGGTGTGCCTAACAGAAGGGGTGAGTATAGCCCCCCTGGAAGCATTTCCCTTCTAGCCTTCTTCCTGTGCCCATCCCCGTGCCCCCTTCCCGTGCCAGCATGCCCCAAATCAGCTCTGACCTGGGGGACTGCAGCACCTTGTACAGCAGATCTTGTGGGACATGGCCAAGGCGGGGCTCTGTCCCCAGCAGAGGAACAAAGTTCATTTCCATCCACTTCTCGCAGGCCTTGGTGAGACGCTCTTCTTTATACTGAGAAGGCAAAATAAGCCCTTTAATGGAGAAAGCCTGCCTCTCAGCACCCTCTGTTGGTATACAGTGATGCTGCAGCTAGGCTTGGAAGAATTATGCTGTAGATGTGTACAAAACTTTTGTCCCGAACCAGCAAATTATAGCAGTGGGCATTTGCTATGCTCAGAGTATTGGACTTGGGAGACTTAAGCCAATCCTCACTGCAACTCTAGGAGGTCAGCTCCCTCTTTCTCCTGTTTTATTTGGAAAACTAAGGTCCTCAGGTTCCAGCTCTTCCCAGAGTCACATGATAGTAAGCAGCTGAGCTGGACACACACTCAGGCTGCCTGACCCAGACCCTGCACGCTGAAATCCCCAGGCGGAGGTCAGAAACCGGATCTGGAAGGGCCTGGGAGGGGCACTCCTTATGGAGCTCTGAGGTTGTCATGTACACACATTTTAGAAGCAAAAGTTAAAGGACAAGGAAAGTGGAAAAGGCTCTCAGAAGACAGGAACCTTGCATGTCTTTAGGGCGGGGGAGAGGGATGACAACAGAATGTAAAGATGACACAAAGAGTGACTTTCCAACACCAGAGAGTAAAAGTGACCTCCATATGGTCATTTTAGTAAGCAGGAATTAGAAAATTCTTAGACACGGTGGTAAGTGATAAGTACCTACCTCTCTGACCTGCTGGCAGTGCACAAATTGAATGCTTCCCTTACATGAGTCTGATTTGTGGTATGAGTGTCTCTAGGTCAATGGAGGACCTGGGGAGGGAGCTGGAATCAGGAAGCCAGACATATTCGAGATCAGAGGTACTTCCCTTGGCACCTGATCACTCCAAACACTTTGTTCTTTTCCTACTCTGATACTGAGAGCTGACTGTATCATCTATTCTCAACACTGACGTGCTGGACACAGGTGGCATAAGATCTTATGGTTCCAGCATGAATATTCTGGAAAGTTTTTGTGCATTGAGAAGGAAGTCCCTGCTGCTCTTTGTGACTATTAGTTCTGACACATCAACTTCATTTGATTAAGACATACTTAGCACATTAAGAAAGCATGCTCTTCCATGTGTACTGGTGGGTCATGGGGGTCTGACCTCAGGTACTATGTATGGCTTCTGATTCATTTCTCTGGTACTCTCACCCATCTCTGCTCTCTGGCCACCATGAACTAAGCAGCTTTGCTCCATTACATCCTTCTGCTGTGAGATTTCTGTCATGGAGCCAGTCAGTCACATAATAAATCTCTGGACACAAAGCTAAATTAAATCTCTCCTCCTTCAAGTTGCAGGTATTGGGTATTTCCCTCCTCATTGAGGGGAAAGATTACTAATATAGCTCCTAATCCTAAGATTGTCCTACCTTTTCTGCTATTAATTCAACTTTTTAAAGAAAAAGAAAAAAAAACAGATTTTTTAAAAACAAATGTGTTCATCTAGTAAAATTAAATCATTCCACTCTTAAACTGGTTCTTTTGAATACATCCTTTGGAACTGGAATAGGCAGATAAAAATCTCATATCAGGTGGTTTGGAAGCCCTCCTTACCTCCCAGCTCTCTAGGACCCAGAGGCCAGATGTTCTCACCTTGCATCCAGCCAAGTAAAAGTTCTTGACATTGCTTGATGTGAGTGAATTTGCCATTGTGTCCACACACCTGCAGAGAAAAGAACTGGTGATCCAGCTGATCCTCAGCTGTTTTCAGAGAAGGGTGCCCAGAAATTTTCATTTGGATCCAAGATGGCAGCAGAGACCTTTCACAGGAAAAGGAGGCTTAGTTTAGGGATATACATTTTTGTCCAGAAGAAAAACCAGCAGACTGTTACAAAGAGCTGAGGTTAAGAGAGATCAGGTGACAGACCAAATCCTTCAGAAGACAATATATTAGACTTGAGAACTTCCAAGAAGATGGTGGAGTGGTGAACAGCAGAAAAACAGCCTCTCTGAGATTTAGTGTCCAAACACTGGAACGTAGCGACGTGAGGAAAAGAAGCAGGAGGGAATCGGTTCTCAGAACCCAGTAAGGATCTGCAGTGAAAAGTGAAGGCCCCAGGAAAAGCCAAGAGAGAGGCTTCAATGCAGAAGAAGGAGGTGGTGAGCAGCGCTTTCCCCGTGAAAGCCCCGACTCCGTGTGTGAAAGGGACGGCTCGAGCTGGGGCTACACAGTGAACACTGGGAATCCCAGAGGCCTCCACAGAGAAACGCATCAGTGAAGCAGATGAGTGGACACAGTGCCCTGCAGCGGCTCGTGGACTATTCAAATTCAGACATTCCCTGGGAGAGTGCTATTGGCCAGTAGCTGTCATGGAGAGGGGCCAACAGAGCTCAGGACTCAGAAAGTGAAGGCTGGCTCCATCTAAAAGCTCCAGTGTCAGAGGGAAGCAGAACCAAGCTCACGCTGACCAGAGGTCGAGGAATTGATTCACATTGGTAGGATGCCCACAGAGAGTCACACGCTGAACAAATCTAGCTCCAGCCTCACAGCCAGAAGCCAGCCTGACCTTCGGTGAAACTAAAGGTCCAACCTTGCTGGGATTATCTGCTACAATGCTGAAAATCTATGCCTGGCTTGCTGGGATAGATCAACGCGAATCTAGGCTCTGTCTGCCAATCCTGTCTACTGCTGACAGCAGACATGCCCTGAATAAACAAAGCATGTATGAGGGAAGAAATTATAAAGATCATAGCAGAAATTAATGCAATTGAGATTAAAAAAACAATGCAAAGAATCAATGAACCAAAGAGCTAGTTCTTTGAAAGACTAAATAAAATTGACAAACTCTTAGCTAGCCTTATCAAAAAAGGAAAGAAAAGACTCAGATCCATGCAATTAGGAATCAAAAGTATGAAATCCCAACAGATTTTGTAGCAATCTAGAAGATCATCAATGCCTACTTCAAAAAGCTATATTCTTTTTTTAAAATTCAAGTCTTTATTGGTACATTATGAATACACAACATCATCACATTCAACATTGAGAGTCTGTACCAGAATATGACATGACTTGATTCTCATCTTTTCCCCTTCCCTCACCCACCCTGCAACCCTCACCCCCTATATACATAAGCTTTGTTTCCTTTTTTTAAATTATTATCACATTCTTTTTCCCCTTGTTATTTACCCCTACAACCTCAAGAAGCTATATTCTAATCAAACGGAAACACACATGAAATGGACAGATTCCTAGACTCAAATGAATTACCAAAGCTGAATCAAGAAGATATAAAATTCCAGTAAGTCACTCATATTCTTCAGTGAAGTTAGATGAGCCCTGAGCAGGTAGACCCCTTACTACCTCCAACCACACACTTAGAAAATGGCTTTTATTGAACTGTATTTTGGAGTAAAGCTTTGTCAAAATCAGGAAAGAAAATTACAAGATTCATTGCACATGTACTCTACGGATATTGTCGAGGATATTTATATATTTGTTGGAGTCCTTTGATGAAGATACTTGTGGTTTTAATATAAAATAGTAGCTATTCTTCTCCTAACTCATTTATGCCCCTAAATTTTAATTTCACTTCATGACACTGATCAAATTTCCCTTTTCCACTTAATTGTTAGAAGTTCAGAGCTGAATGTATGGACCACCTATAGCCAGGCTATTGCAGTATACAAGTTTTAGCTTCTCCATCTTTGCTTTACCTTTCTTGTTTTTTGAATAATTTGATATCTGTTGTTTTAGTTTGTTCGTTGGCTTAGGCCACTTGAAATGTATATTAGAATAAAGTAACAATCAATGAATAACATGGTCAAGGTCCTTTATGCCCTTGGATACTAAGACTGTCGCTTTACCACAGTGAGACTTATCATACCTCCACTGAGAAATGGTTTTGAGTTGGGGGTCCCTGTGTGGAGCGAGGCCGGGCCCTGCTGTCCCCTGTGGGCACTGTGGCTCGTAAGATTGCCGAGCCCCCTCAGTGGTCATCTTCATTGCTCCTTGGGCCTGTCTGTCCTCCTCCTTCCCGCTTCCTCTGATTACAGCAGCGCACATCCTCCACGGTCTGATCCTCAGCAGGCCTCCCTGCCTCTGTGTCTCTGACGTATTCTCCGTGCTGCGGCCTGAGTGGCTTATTCTACCTCTTCACAAGCTTCAGACTCCATCCTTTGCTGACTGAAATGACAGAAGCTGTTCACATGGCCTCTGAAGCTCTGCATGACCTAAAGCGTCCATTCAGGCGCTCGGATGAGGGATCTGAGACTTACGGACACAGGGCAGGACAGGCAGACCATCCCTGTCCTCTACTCGGTTGCCGCAGGAGTCCGGACCACAGTGCACTGACCCCACCTTCCTGAGAGAGCCCAGGAAGAGAACAAAATACTTCAGAAAGGTGAATCCCTTTAAGGATTTCCCATTTGAGTCATTTTCCCCTGCATAAACACTGACACCAGGAAGGAATATTACAGGTAACCAAAAAGACAAGGCTCTAAAAATGCTTTCTCCTATCATAAACACCAGTTTTACTTGAAACTAACCACACATAGTGCAAGATGTTCACTTCAGGGTCGTGTTGCTCACCCTATCTGCCATGAATCATTTCCTGTGTCTAGAGGACCATGGGACGAGAGGCCTTTGAGGACAGTGACCTGCCTGCCTGTCCTTCCCTTTCTCCTCAGCATCCTGGAAAAGCCCGAAGGAGTATACTCAAATATTCCTCTTTGAGATGAATGAATGAAGGTGGAGAGAATAGACTGACGAGTGAATGACCCGAAGCAAACACACCTGGCCAAGTGCCAGTGAAGAGGGGAGGGAGGATCTGGACTACAGGTAAGCAAGTGACACCATGACCATCTCACTAAGCAAAGTGGAATCCTGCCATCTTAGGGGCTCGAGGTTTTGGGGCCCCTCAACTTCCTTCAAGCCGGGTCTTCTCTACTTGAAAGTTTTTACAGCTTGGGCAAGTGACTTGTCTCTCTAGGCCTCAGTGTAATCTCATTCATCTGTAAAATGAGTATGATAAATAGAACTGTCTCTCAGAGCTGAGAAAAGCAGAGGATACTCCCAGACCCTGCAGAAACTTCACTCAAAGTCCTTTGTGCAGATAGCCTCTGAACCCCTCAGAGTCACGGGAGTGGGCAGGATGAATCACTTACGGTGGGGACCACTGAGGTGCTGGAGTCCACAGGGCGGCTTGTGGCACCTCATAGGCTGGTTCACTTTGGGGAGCCCCTGTCCCTAGGTGTCTGCGGTGGCTATTTGGGAAACACTGAGATGAGTTTACTCTCCATGAACTGTCTGCTCATCCAGGCCCAGATGACCTGCCAGGATGAGGCTTTAAAGCTGGGTGTTCTCTTCCAGCACCACCCGGCCCCCACCCTGGACGGTCCCCCTAAAAGTGCAGCGGCTGAGGAAGCAGGCCATGAATGCCCAATGAAAAAGCTCCATAGAGAAGAATGGGATTGATACTTCCCCTCTCCCAGAAGACTGACAACATTCAGAACAATGAAGATATTGCTTACAAGAAAAAACAAGGCTGTAAATAAAACAAGTGGAAAAGATGAGCCATGAGAAAAGTGGGAAATCAGCTTTTCTTCCGGTGTTTCACACTGTGTGTGTGTGTGTGTGTGTGTGTGTGTGTGTGTGTGTGTGTGCTTCAATGAAGTTATTTTAATGAAGAAGTAATTTTTTTTTTTTTTTTTTGAGACAGAGTCTCACTTCTGCAATCCAGGCTGGCCCTGAGCTCATCCTTGAACTTACAGCAATCCTCTTGCTTTTGCCTCCCAAGTGCTGGATTACAGGCCTGCACCACCACGCTGAGCACTGTGATGTGTGGTACTGATTACTGGTGGGTGTGAGTCTCCACGCCCAGCACTGTTGTATGTGGTTACCAGGGGATCGAACCTGGGCCCTTGGACTTCCAAGACAGGCGCCGGAACCACTGAGCTAAATCCCTGAACCAAAGCAGTAACATTTTAACCCCAAAATGAACCCAGGTGAACAGAATAATCAAGCTCGAAGGCCCTAGGGGAGTAAGGCACTTTACAGATCCGTGAAGTCTCTCCTGGCTGTGTAAACTCCTCTCCTCTTGCTATTCATTCCTGCGAGTCTAGAGTCACCTGGTTAACAGAAGCCCGTCACGGGTCCAGGTGAGGGAACGAGCTCTGTTACGAGCACCTGATGCTCCGCCGTGGGTGACAGTCTTGCTCCTTCCCAAGCTCAAAGCTGTGCTTGGCACCAAGGAACCCGGAGTTTCAACTCAGGGCGGAGGATACTCCGTGAGATGGACCGAGCAGGATCCTGCTAGTTCTGCCCGGGCCAGCTTGGCCCCTCCTACCTCCTTACTTGTGAGATAGGCTGCTGAACTGGAGGACATTAGCAGAAGCCAGGACCGCCACTGCGTCATCTGGGTTTATCTCCACGTCTCTTAGGTAAAGGTTCTTCAGGGCCGTAGCGAAGGCTGAGGAGGCAGCAGCAAGGGAGAGCCATCAGCACAGGGTTCTGCACGAGGATGACACCCACGGCCTCCTAGGCCCACAGCTGGGCAGACAGGGGCAACCTGGGAGAACAGACCCCGGCTCCGGCCTGAGTGTGGACACCAGGGTGCTCGGCAGCTTGGGCTTCCAGGAGGAAGACAGCTAGACAAAGCTGAGTTTGTACCCAAAGGAGTCTCCTGGAGCCTGTCCTCAGAGTACATTTCTGGGAGTCACCAGAAGGTGAGATGTCCCAGGGTCTCTTCTAACCTGGGCCCTCATCAAGAATGGGTCTGCCCAAATATGTGCAGGATGTGGTGTGCAGATAGGTATACTTCCTTCTCTGGATGTGACGGGCAGCTTACAGAAGACTTCCTGAGGAATCTGGGCCCTTCAGCAAAGGTCCAGATCTCCTGGAAGGGGCCAAGATAATATGATCATTTGGGAACTGGCTGCCTTGGCTGGGGGCCAGATGGACTTGGTCAATTCCAAGTCCTACGTGATCCAAGATAGTGTCACTGTGCCAATAGAATGTGTTCCATGGAAAACTAGCTGAGCCAGCACCTAAATGCATTCATTATCTCCTGACCTGGCAATTTGTAGACTTGCATTCTCACGTGATGTCACATAATTGCATTCCACATGCCGTCTGGAAAATTGGGGACAGAGTGAGCTGGTTGGAATACTGTGGAGGCGCTGTCTGCTGCTGCATGCAACCAGCAAGGCTGTCTGGGGGCCAAGGGGGGCCTGAGGGATTCGCTAGGGAGGGGCAGTGCCATTTCCACCACAATTTAGAATCCTGCTCATTCCTTCCCAACCTGCACCCTTCTCACCCCTCCCTCATGGCAGAGCTTCTTTTTTTTTGACACAGGGTCTCACTTTTAGAGTTTAGGCTGGCCTGGAGCTCAGCCTTGAACTCACAGCAGTTCTCCTGCCTCTGCCTCCCGAGTGCTGGGAATACAGGCATGGGTCACCACGCCAGGCACTGTGGTATAGGGTTCTGATTGCTGGTGGGTGTGAGTCTCCCTGCCCAGCACTGTTGTATGTGGTTACTGGGAATCGAACCCAGACCTTTGCACTTGCAAGGCAGGTGCTGGAACCACTGAGTTAGCATTCCATTTTCTATTTGTTGTCTCAGCCCTCTTATCCTCTGGTTGTCTATACTGTTTGGCATTGTTGGTGAGGACTGTGTACCCTCTGTTTGTTGTGATTTGTTATTCGTTTACTGTTTGTCTCTGGCCAGGCTGCTTGTTCAATGGCTTCCTCAGAATGTGAAGACGGGTGTTACATTACCAGCTTTGGTGACCGCTGGGTCATTGATCCTCAAAGAAACGATCATCTTCTTGAAGATGGATTTTTTTTTGGTCTTCCCAGGTGATTGAGCTGGTAAAGGAAATCAGATAAAATCTGTGGAAGCAATGATTGCAGGGAAGATCCAGTAGGAGGTGATTTTCATATTGCTTTCATTAATTTAGTGGTTGTGTGTGTTAAATAACTTCCTATCTTTAAATGTTAAAACTAACAAAATATGGACCAGAGATTTAGCTCAGTGATTCCAGCACCTGCCTAGCTACTGCAAGGTCTTGAGTTTGATCCCCAGAAACCAAATACAACAATGCCAGGCATGGTGACTTATGCCCATCAACAATCAGTACCACACACCACTATGTCAGGTGTGGTGGCTCATGCCTTTAATCCCAGCACTCAGGAGGCAGAAACCGGAGGACTTCTGAGTTCGATGCTAAGTTCTACAAAACAAGACCCTGTCTCAAAAAACTAAAAAAAAAAAAAAAGACACTAAAAACTCTTCTTCAGCATAACCTTTACTATCCTCAGGCGCTCAGCCTTGTTCAGGGCCCTGTTCAGCAAAGATTTATGAAGCACCTGCTAAGTGCCAGGCCTCATTCCAAGCTCCACAGTTTTCCATGGCAACTCGTAGTGAGTCACTGAAGTAGTGTTAATCTGTTCCCTAAAGGAAAGGTTCTGGATGTAGATGGAAACACAAGAAATAAGAGAGGTTTGGGGTGATTAGTATTTAAGGAGATTATAAAAAAAGAAAATGACAAATTCTTTAAGTTAAGAAATAAGAAAAGGTGGGCCAGGGATTTAGCTCAGTGGTTCCGGCGCCTGTCTTACAAGCGCAAGGACCCGGGTTCGATTCCCCGGTAACCACATACAATACTGGGTGTGGAGACTCACCCCAGCAGCAACCAGTACCACATACCGCAGTGCTGGGCGTGGTGGCTCACGCCTGTCATCCCAGCACTTGGGAGGCAGAGGCAGGAGGATTGTGATGTGAGTTGGAGGCTGAGCTCAGGGCCAGCTGGAACCACAAAGCGAGACCCTGTCTCAAAAAAAAAAAAAAAAAAAAAAGAAAAGGAAAGGGAGGAAGATGCACACATGTCTAACCAGCATTTCTGGAGCAAACAAGCCACAGATTTCAGAATACTCCTTCCTTCCAGAAAGCTTTTCAAAAGACTCAGCACAGCCTGTCTGTGTTCTCTTCTACAAGATGTAAATAGAGTCTCTGTGCCTTTTCTGGCCAGATAAGACTTGACTGTTCTGAGGCTAAATAACTGACTCACACAGAGTGCCCACTGGGGGCCAGAACACCCATCTACTACCTCCTCTAGGCCTCAGAACCACAGGATAAGAGCTCTGTCCCAGGGAGAAAACACACGATGAATCCCCAGCCTGCAGCCTTGCTCCCTAACTGCTAGAGGTTACAACCAGTGCCATGCTGGGTCTCCAGCCCCAGGGTCCAGTGGGAAATTACCTTGCAGAGTCTTGTTCATTTCTCCCAGAGAGCGATTTGTGCTGTGTGTCAAGGCTGACAGATAAAGTTTGGCCAAGGTCTCAGACTGAAAGAGTTGGGGTTGCTCAAGTTCCCATTTGAAGCCTAAGCATTCGAGAATCATATCTGGGAGAGAAAACGATGTGGAGCAGTGAATCAGTGACATTGCTGCACAGACACCTTTGCTTCTTCTCCTGCATCCTTCTCCAGGTGTGTGGGGTCCCCTGAGGCTAAACAACGCCGACTCCATAAAGGAAGTACAAGGCGGCATGTACACAGCTCCGGGCCACAGTGATTAAGGGAAAATAGACAAGGACCGCCCCCTATAAGGCTGGTTTGGGGCGGTTGGGAACAAGGAAGTGGGGCTGTGTATAAGTGCTGAGAGCATTGGCAATAAAGGCTTCTCCACCATTTTGTCTCCTCGTGATGACCCCCGCCCGTGGTTCACTGCCAGATGAGAAGCCCTCAGGAACAGGACCCGACACAGGTGAGCCAGGGGCTTCCCTAGGTGTTTCTGGAGGGTGGGCCTCATGCAGCTCACTGTGCTGAGGGCACTGTGATCAGTCTTCCAGAAGAAGTAACAAGCAACCAGAAAGCTGTTGAACTTTTTGGGGACACCCTTGGGGACGTCACTTTGCCTTCCTCTGTTGTGTGGGATTTTTAAGTTTGATACTGCTGATATTTGAGAGCAGATAATTCTCTGTGATGGGGACCGTCCTGTGCATTGTGGGTACTTAGCAGCTTTCTTTGCCTCTGTCTGCTGGATGCCAGTGGCACTCACTTCCCCCCCGCTGTGACGATCAAGCCTGTCCCAGACATCATTAAGCGGGAAGCAGAACCACTCATGCTTCCCTGTAGAGGACTTTGGGGCTATCAGTAACTAAATACTGACCATCTGAAAAGCAATAACACAGCTCGATAACAAAGGTCAGTTGTCTCCACAGCCTCACTTTCCTCCTGGGAATGGAGACCCTAAGAAAGCCCACTAGTTCATCAGAAAGTGTGAAATAAGATGACAATATGAAAAAGGCCCTTTGCAAACTGTAGACAGCTCTATGTGGGGGCAGCCTGACCCAAGGGCAGCACAGATGATCAACAAAGGGGGAGACCTGGGTAGGAGGCCGAGTGGAGGATCCACAGGTGCTGGGCCAGGGAAGGCATGAGAGAAGCGGGCAGAGGCCTCTGCATGGCTCAACTCTTATGGAGCCAGGGGACGAGGGTAACATGAGGAATGATCTCCTGAGCCCCAAATCTCAATGTCTGATAGGATCTAGAGGGCCACCAGCCCAATCTACTTATTTCATAGCTTTGCCATTTGTTTGGCTATGGGACTTGTGTATCTGTTTCTTCTTCCTGTTTCTATTATTCTTATTTATAACTGGGTCTTATTTATAATCAGAGCCAGGTGGTCTGATTATGCTGAATTAGAAAAAGTCCCACAGGAGTAGGTGATGAGAAGCAGAAGCAAAAGCAGAACCGTGAACCAAGCACATTCCTTCTGTAGACATCAGTTTCCACTTTCAGGGTGGCCAGTGCATGGCAGACATCACTAATCAATCCCAGAACCTCTTTTCCACCCAGGAGATGAACTCATACTACTGCTCTGACCCAGTCAAAGCTGACAAGTGAGAAGAAATGTAGTAGTCTCTCCTTGGAAAAGAGGCTGGTTCTGATCTCAGGCACCCACCGCGGGGAGGTTAAGAAGTGACTTGTGGCTGGAGGTATAACTCAGTGGTTCTGTATGTGCTTAACATGTATGAAGAGCTGGGTTCAGTGGCCAGCACTACCACCAAAGAGTAGGAGAAAGAAGGAAGATGAACGAGAAGGGGGAGAAGAAGAGGAAAGAGAAAGGAGGAAAGAACTGAAAGATAAAAAGGTGAAGGAAAGAAGAAAGAAAGGAAGAATTGACCTGCCGTGGCCTCTCATGAGGCTCAATGGACTTTTCTAGCTGGACAATCCAATTCTGATTCTTGGTTCTACCTCAGAAAAGTCCTCTTGGCCACTGCAGACATGGGTGTGAAAATCATGAAACTCAGAAAGACACAGAACACATCTGTCTCTACAGTGGCCATTGTCATAAAAAAATTTCTGCTGAGCTTAGTTTCATTCATCACATATTTGACAAATATTTACAGGACACCTCTTATATGTCAGCTACTATACAGTGGAAAAATTACAACTCACAGACTAGTGACGTGGCCAGGGTGTTGGTTCCTTCCATAAAGACTACTAAAGAAGCCCCTGAGCTCAGCAACATTCTGCTTTAATCCACTAGTGACAGTAACTCACCTGGTGCACAAATTTGGGTGTTCTGTTTGTTGAAATTCTCAAAGAAAAACTTCTGAATTTTCGAAATGCATAACCTCAAGAAAAATACAAACAAGAAAATCCAGAAGTTAATACTGACAAGTTTTCCTCACCTGAGACTCACAGCATTCTAGTGTGTGCCTCGCTACAGCTACCCATGAAGCCGCCTCTCACATCTCACCCTCCGAGAGCATTCCCTCGGTTGTCTGTGGGTCTGACCCCTTGAAAGCTGGGCCCAAACTGATTCCTGTTTCCAGCTTGTGGGTAGGCCTTATCAGAAGGTACCTAAGGTGCCCTCACACTGCCTGACAAACACCTCTCTTTGGGGAGAGTTGAAAACAATAACCTGTAGGAGACACTGGGTAAATATCTGCTGGGAAAGAGAACAGAGTGTTCTGCTCATTTCTGAGACATTAACTCATCACCAATTGCTTTGAGAAGTCATAAGAAGTCCTACAATCCCCAGTCTCAGTGCGTCCAGAAACCACTGCCTGAATGCTGCTGCGTTCCTCTACCAAGGGCCCTGTTTCAGGAAATGACGTCACCGGCCCCAAGGTCCGCAAGCCAGACTGCTGAATGTTGTCACATTTGATCACTTTCTACCACCTGCTAAAATATTGTCTGATTTGTGCATGGTCTTTGTCCAAACCAGCCTCCTCTCCGCTCGGAAGCACTTCCTCCCCCACAGAGCACACAGCTGACCCGCTTTCTCCACAGTCTCCACAGCGTTCCTGGGGAAGCCCGAACGGCTCGGCACATCTAACGAGGGCTCCCCAGCTCCGCAGCCTCATTCTTCCCGCTCCCAGTTCCAGCTCTTTTCTACAGCTCTCCTGCCTCCCACTGCTCTTTCCCTCAGCCAGCTCCTACGGCTGGCTTCTACTGTTGCTTTCTCTGGGAAGGCTGGGCTGGAGCCACCTCCCTCCCCATCGCCTCTGTTGAAAGGACTGTCTATTCATGTGTCCTCTTGTGGCCCTAGCACAAGTCACATGCACACTCTCAGCAAAGGTTTGCTGAATGAATGAGTAACAACACACATGCTTTTCCACAAACAGTATGCACTCCACATGTTGAGGGAGGAAATTAACCAACTTGGGAGTCATATATTGACATTTTGAGGATGGTCGTCCCAGGAAAGCCAACAAGCCAAGGGATACTTGATGACCACATCCGGTCTAGGAAATTCAGTGTTCACTTGGGCATGCTGTTGCTCCATGATCCCTCATAGGCCAGGTGTGTGGAGGTGGCGGGGGTGGGAGCCTGTGTCTGGAATAATATTGGCTACGTGCTGCCCTTTCCAAGGTCAGAGATGGCTGCAAATGACTCAGTCTCTGGAAGCTGCTAGGAGTGAACTATTTACTTAACTCTGGGCCCAGCAACCCTCGCGTCTTCCTCGACCCAGCTGGTGGCTGGGGTGACATATCTGGGAAGAACTGAGTGGGGTGAAGAGTTCAGGTCATGATCTACATGGGGTAACGAGCTTTGGAAAATATGGGGCAGTGTACATGAGCTCAGCCCCCACAAACATCCCTGTCACCAGCGGAGCCCGAGTTGCCAGGCAGCGGAAGTGGCCACACTGCTTCCTGCGTGTGAGGGCTGCTTGTCAAGACTTGCTGTTTGCCATGTGCAGGCTCCGTGGACTGAGGGCCGGGACTTATTTCAGGGCACTGGGAAAATGAATGGGATAAACAGAATCTCTCCATTCTTCTGGGGACTAGGTGGTCTGTGATGAGGTGGCAGGTGGGGGTACTGAGAATTTGCTGTCAGGCTGGGAGCTTCTTCTTCTTCCAAGTCATGGCCATGATAGAGAAAAGAAGGACGAGGGGGACTCAAGTTTCTGATGCACATTTGGGCTTTCTACAGCAAGGCACACACAGGACTCCATACCTGGAATACACAAACTCCAGTCCAACGCACGGGAGAATCACACACACCTGGGACCCGTGCCCACCTCGGCTGTCTGTCTTCTGTCACGTGACCTTGCCCAGCCTTCTGGTCTAAGGCTTTCCTCCACAAAAGAGAGGAGGTGATTGGCAGGAGGAGACGCCTTGCACTGAGCCTGCACAGAAGGGCTCTGAGCTCTGTCCCAGCACCTCAGCCTACAGCATTACTGAGGGACCCCCTATTTGACCCCTGCCTGGACAGAGCGCCTCTGAGGCCAGATCTTCCAGTTCATGTGACAGTGCATATTTATACGAGCCAGGCAGCCGCAGAGAGTCCGTCCAGCAACTGTTCCAGTCACACAGTGTTCTGAGCGCCTGTGACTGTGTCATATAATTCTCATGCAGCTCCATCAAACGGCACACCTGACGTGTAGCTAATGAAAGCAAGGCACCAAAAGATAAGTGCGGATGTGAACATTTTCAGTGTGAAAAGAAGTCAGCTCTTCCTCACCGAGGCAAGGACTAGAAGGGCCCCAACCTGTGGCTGCCTGTGCTGTGTCTGAGCAACTGGCCTAAGAGCTCGCTGTGCCACGGAGACCCACAAACAGGAAACGTCACAGTTAGTTGGTCAACAGCCAGGGTATTGATCTGCATAAGCTACCAGGACAGGCCTTCCTACCATGAGGGAGCCTTCCAGATCAAACGGCACATTGGCACAACTCCGGCCAAAGCAGACAGCGCTTCCAAGTGGAAGAAGCAATAACTACAGCATGAGCGACAGGAACAAGACCTGCCAGGCAGAGGCGGGCAAAGAGTCATGGATGCTTCAGGGGAACATATGTACGTTGCATGGCACAACTCCAGACCATCACTGGACCATCATGTTGACATGTGATAGTTGCCAGATATTTGAAGGTGCAAAGTATTACCAACAATAGTCCTTTACTATATTACTTGCATTAAATAGTTTATGTCAATATAAAAAATAAAATTAAAAAAAATGAAATCTTTCTTGTGTTCTCCAGGAAGTTTCCCACAATTACATGGAATAAATTCCTACAGTGACGATTAAGAACTATACTCATTATTAAGAATCTCTTCCCCACCACTGTGATATGCTCAATTCTCTTGCAGCCCACGTCCACATCTTTTCTTTCATGGCTGCAAAGTTCCTCTCAACAAAGAGCTGGACTATATTTTCCACCCCTTGGCCTCAAAATTGCCCCTGTGATGTGCTTGGATAACAGCATGCTGGTGGTGTGGCAGGAGGTTCTGAACACCCGGTGCCTCTGCAATTTTCTCTGGACCCTCCATGATTAGTATTTGCCCTGGGTAGCTCAGTGTCGGAGGAGGGAAGAGGCATGGGCTCGGGGGCGGAGCTGCACCACTCCATGGTACAGAGCCACATCAGCTCTAGCAAGTGCAGAGGAGCTAGCAGGACTAGGCCTGTGGGTATGGGCTGCCTGTCCTGCATCATCATAAAGAGAAAGCCGAATGTGAAGCCCCTCTGGGAAGACAGTGTCCAGGCCAGATCCCTCTCTGCTGTGCTGGAGGTGAGGTCTTGTGATTAGGGGACTAAGGGAAAGAGGGTAGTGTGGGGCGTTTGGTTGGCAGAAGTCACCAGGATCAGTGGCTAAAACTGCTGCTCAGTCTCCAAAGATATCTCCATTTATGGAGCATTTATGGTTTGCAAGAAACAATCTGAGAATTTTCAATACACTATCTGATTTAATCCACAAGATAACTCTTCAAAGGAGAGCCTATTAAACTCATTTCACAGATGGGGAAACAGAGATTCAGAGAGGCGTGGCTACGGTATAAGGGTCACAGAACTAGTGAATGGAGGAGCAGAGGTTCCAACTCTGCCTGGTAGATGGTTTTTAGCAGTCCTAATGTCCAACACTAACTGTCACTGTCCTTAGTTTTCTAGATCACTTTGCCCCTCCTCCGAGGCCCAGCTTGGTTCCAGCTTCTTCACCTGGTCTGATGCTAAGAACTGGGCTGTGGAGCGCGGAAGGCCGGCAAGTCTGGGAGGGAGGGGTGGCCACTCACCCAGCAAACACGGGGCAAGCAGCTAGCTCTACCATGCCAGATGCTGATCCAGGCACAGAGAACGCCCAGGTAGACTTGACCAGGCACTCATGAGATCTATACTGCCACCTAGAGGGAAGTGACAGTAAGGCAGGCCCCAATTGGCAGAAAAGGTAGAAAGAAGTCCTTCTTTAAGAGGACCCAGCTCTGCGTCCCTCAGGACGGGTAAGGAAGAAATAATATGGGAAAGCGATGCTCCATCCTGTTGCAAAAGATACTATGAAATTGAGGAGGCTCCTTTGATTGTACAGTAATGGGCGTTTGTAAGAGATGGCCAAACACTTAGCCACTAAGTTTTGTCAAAAAAATCTTTTGGTTTCTGGATGATAAATATAGAAACCCATGAGGGTCTCCAGTTCCTAAGGCAAAAGACAAAGTAGATTTTCTCTACTGTTTGGTCAGTACCCACAGACATTCTCAGAAGTGTTCTCTTTTTGAGCCCACCTATGCCTGAGGATAGTCCCAGGGGGAGGCTTCCTGGCAGACTCGGGAGATACAACCCATCCATCCATCCATCCATCCACCCACCCATCCATTCATCCCTCCAGAGTGGAAGTGGCCCGGCCATCCGACTTCCTCCCTCTCGCGAATCTGGTCCACCCTGTGGGCCATTCATTCCCTGCCACCGGCTTTGGAGTCTCCCTACCTGTCTGGGTATTTGAGAGCATCATCAAAGTCTATGCCCAGAGCCCTGCACATCTGGGAAAGTGCCAACAGGTCCCCTGAGAAGGGCTCTTTGGGGAGACGCCACCGATTGGTTGAGCCAGCAATCCGACGCTGTAGCCGAGTCTTGTGCTGTTCAGTATTCAAAGGAAAAGAGAAAAATCTCCTCACTTCATGTAGACATCAGATTTTTCAAATTATACAGCAGAAAGAAAATCAAGACAAATTTTAAATTGCTGGTTAGTTTTTAAACATGGTCAGTATTTCTCATGGGTATCTTCACCAGAGAAGTACGCTGTATTTTATACAACAGGGGTCTCCAAGCTACAAAGTAATTTAGAATTTAAAACCTAGGATAGGTAGCACCAGAGAAAAAAGGTTCAAGGAGAAAAACTGCTTCTTTGCAGGTAGCTGCAGAGTCCACAAGCTGAGGTATTCCTCAAGTACCGTTGTGTAAGGACCTTTCACGTTATTCAGAGATGCTACATGGTAGAGTCTGTGCAGGGACTTTTGTTGGTAAGATACACAAAACTTCCAGTTCACCAGTTTATTCTTGTTCTAGTGAACTAGTTACAGTGGTGTTTAGCTTACTTGTGACGTTATGCAACACCCACCACCATCTTGTTCCAGAACATTCTCAGCATTCCAGAAAGAAACTCTGTGTCCATGAAACCGCTGCTCCCTGTTCTTCTCTCCCCAGTTTCTGGAAACTACTTCTCTGTTTCCTGACTATGGATTTGCCTATCCTGGATTTGGTGTTTAGCCTCAGTTACATAATATATGCCTTCTTGTGTCTGGCTTCTTTAGCATAGCGAAATGCTTTCCAGGTTCATCCACATTATCAGTATTTCATTCCTTTTTAAGGCAGAATAATTTGCTTTGTGTAAATGTACCACATTTTACCTATTCATCAGCTGACCCACTTGGGCTATGTCTGCTTTCAGCTATTGTAAATAGTGCTATTGTAAGGGCTGGAGATGTAGCTCAGTGGCATAGCGCCTGCCTGAAGTGCAAGGTCCTGAATTTGAACACTTGTACCAAAAAAAAAGAAGAAGGAAGCAGAAGAAGTGCAAAAGTGTTACTACAAGTATTTGCTACTGTGAATATTACTGGGAAGGGAACATTACTTAGAAATTTCCTAGACGCCTCAAGAGAACTTAAGCAGTTTCATTAAAGAAGCAGAATGCTCAGCATGGATACAAATACCAGACAGATAACTCCAAGAAATCTAGCAAGGAAAAGTCACAAATATCTTCAGGAATGGGTTCAACCAGTTCCAAATGAGGCACCAACAGAGATTGAGCACAATACCTACTTGTGCATTTGGGGAAGTCCCTTAACGTCCCGAGGCTCCCAGTCTGTGTGTGAAATGGGTATTCTGATAAAGATGAAGATGGCAGTAATGACGATGATGGTGGTGATAGCTGTGATGCGACGGTGATGGTGATGATGATGTTGATGACGGTGATGGTGGTGGCGCCATTTTGGTTTTAAAGTTATGAAAAGGATATAATAAAGTTTGAGGAGGGCCGGGGATTTAGCTCAGTGGTTCCAGTGCCTGTCTTGCAAGCACAAGGACCTGGGTTCAATCCCTGGTCACCACATACCATAGTGGGCGTGGAGACTCACCCCAGCAGCAACCAGTACCACATACCACAGTGCCGGGCATGGTGGCTCACCCCTGTAATCCCAGCACTCGGGAGGCACAGGCAGGAGGATTGTGATGTGAGTTTGAGGCTGAGCTCAGGGCCTGCCTCAACTACAAAGTGAGACTCTGTCTCAAAAAAACCTAAAAAAAAAAGTTTGAGGAGATTCCTTAGGATATAGCCTACAGTATGATGGGTGGCTAAAAACAGGAATGGTAGTATGGATGTAGCCATGCTGGGAAGTGGGCAGTGGGGCTGCTCTCCACTTCTGGCATGCACTTTCTGGGCATGCGCTTTCTGGCAGATGCTGGAAGCCCGCAGTGGTCCAGGCCCCAGTCCCTTGTCAGACTCGGCCATCTCACTGTCACCCAAAGCTCCTCCCCTCCACTGCCTGCCTTCCTGTGAAGCTGACAACTTACCAAATTCAACATTTTCACGAATAATAGTGGAGATTACACAGTGGGAAAAAGATGATCACCTAGAAGACAAAAGAGTGAAAGCTGAAATTTTCAATACATTTCTGAAAGCTTTCTTCAAACCATCATGGAGGAGATCGGTCTAAAGATCTGGGTTTTAAACTACATTCAAACAACAGCTGCTCGCCAGGGACACTCTGGACTTGGTGGACTTGTGGGCGCTTGTACAATTCCTAAACCGGAATCCCAAAAGCTCTTACCCCTGGAGCTTACCTTTTTTTTCTTATGGTCCACAGTGCTTCGGTGGGGCTCTTAGCTTTGGTTTCTTAGCGTCGTCATGGGCACCATGGTAACAGCAGGGAAGGTTCCGGGCACTTCCTGTTCCAGGTTCTGGCTTCAGTGCAGACTGGAGGGTGTGTAGAAGGGAAGAGGCTCCCCTGAGGGGGGGCAAGGCCAGCCTGTGACCCACAGACTCACAAAGCCCAGCGAGGTGCCACACACTTCCTCCCCACTTCCCTCCAGAGGCAGTGTCCTTCCTGTTCCCAGAGTGCCACGTCCCCTTTCAGCACCTGTCACTTAGTGGGTGATTTTTAACCTGCTGCCTCAGAAAGACAAGAAAAAGAGGCTTCATGCCAGAGGTCGCGGATGGGGGGGACCCTATAGTGTCCTCAGCAACTTTTTCTGCAAAGCTTCTGCCCGAAGCTCAAGGATGGGGAGGTGGTAGTCACATCAGCCATGACCACCAGGAATCCTGGCCATCAAAAGCCCGGAGCGTTCACCTACGGCTTGTAGAAGGCCCGGCTCTGCAACGGGAATGTGAACTCAGGAAGCTCAGGGGAGCCCAGGTCCAGCATTCGTGGGTTTCTTCATAGTCTCACCCAAGTCATGTAAACTGTAAAGCAGGGCAGGAAGGTAGCTTCTCTGTCCATTTGTGAGCGTGCTCTGGAAAACAGGCAACACTGTACAAATGTATTCAGAGGTTTTAAGACACTTCTGAACTCACCTCTGTCCTCAGTCCGTCCATTCTGTTCTCCTGCCCTTCCCGAGGCCCACATCTCTGCGCAGTGGCTGGTTAGTGTAGGAGGGTTTTGTGAGTGACCCACCCATCCCTGATTGAAGGGCAAAATGGCCCTGACGAAGTACCCTACAAATGTCTCTAGAGTCACTTCATCTGATGCACCAAACCACCACCCTGCTTATGCACGTGTGCGCTTTGTGTGTGCACAGGCCTGTTCATGTCTGTGCGTGTAGATGTATATCTAGGGGTGGTCTGGTGTGGAAGCAGCACCAGGTACCACAGTCAGATTTAGGAGACGTCCAGAGGGAGTGGTCAGCAGGGCTCAGGAGGGATGTGCTGGGGGACAGTTTGAGGGAGAAAGTGCCAGAGATGCTGCCTCTGTGTTATAGGAAGGGGACTGGAAGCCCCAGTCCAGGGCCTCCCACCCTCGCCCAACCCCCGACAGCTGCTGCAGGGGCCACACGACCTGCGGGGCCAGACACAGAGGCTGGTAAAGTGTGCAAAGTGTTGCTGGATTTTATTCCTTAAAAAAATACATTTGGGCTGAGGATTTAACTCAATGGCGCCACGCCTGCATGACAAGCACAAGGTCCTGAGTTTCTCAGTACCACACACACACACACACACACACACACACACACACACACACACACCCAAAAGCCCCACATTTATAGGCACAAGTTTGGAGGCAAAATGTTTTGCTAACAAAAATAATTTGAATTCTAAGATAACATTAATCAGCATTAATAGTAAATCATTATTGGGCCGGGGAGTTAGCTCAGTGGTTCCGGCGCCTGTCTTGCAAGCGCAAGGACCCGGGTTCGATTCCCCGGTAACCACATAACAATACTGGGTGTGCAGACTTACACCCAGCAGCAACCAGTACCACATACCACAGTGCCGGGCGTGGTGGCTCACGCCTGTAATCCCAGCACTCGGGAGGCAGAGGCAGGAGGATTGTGATGTGAGTTGGAGGCTGAGCTCAGGGCCAGCCTGAACCACAAAGCGAGACCCTGTCTCCAAAAACCTAAAAAAAAAAAAAAAAAAAAAAATAGTAAATCATTATTTTGTACACACGCACATATATATTTCAATGAGTTCTTTCCCTTCATGTTGCACGCATATGTTTTTTCCTACATTTGTCAGAGACTCTTAGTGGGAACCCTGTGTCTCACAAGGCAAAGACATAGTGGTCAGCCAGCCTTGCCTCAGACATCACCGCCGGAGGTGCAGCCCTGCAGTCAGGCCGAACAAGACCTTAGGCTCCCCCTAGTGGCCATGACAGAGAACCATCCCAGGTGTTTACAGTCCCCATTCTCTTAAGCAGAAACCCAGGCTTGACATAACCTATCCCTTTCTGCAGTGTAGTTCAGGGATCCAGAGCTTTCAGCCCATACTCATAGTCCTCAGCAACATACATACCTACCTACCAGAACTCTCAGGAGCTGAGCTCGAAGTCAAAGTAAAAGATAAATACAGAGCCATGAATTTACCTCAGAGGTTCTGGCACCTGTCTTGCAAGCACAAGGTCCCAAGTTCAATTCCTGGTACCAAAAAAAGGTAATAAATACATATAAATGGGAATAGCTCTATCATGTTTTCCTGAAAGCTCTTAGCTGGTAGCGCTCAGCATGTGAATATGTACAGCGGCCCAGTGGTCCAGGGCCAGCCCTTGGGAGGAGAGGAGGGTGGAATGGGGGTGATTCCTTGGGACTGCTTTTCTCCCACCTCACTTGGAGCACTGATAAGAAACTATCATGTTTTAATCCCTAGAGCTTGCTGGGAATAAAAGAAGCAGGACAAGTGCCAAGTTTGAGGTCAGCCTGGGCAACTTAGCAAGACTTTGTCTCAGAATAAAACCTAAGCAAGGGCTGAGGCTACAGCTCAGTGCAGAGCACCCTGGGTTTGATCCCTGAACTACACCCCACACACAATTTGCTCTGTAACACAATGGTCAGATTACAGGAGTAAGTGGGGAAGAGCACATAGGACCCTAGCAGATGGCTGTGTGGGGACTTCAAATAATCTTGCTTTTCTAAACAATTAACACATTTCATATGTGAAGAAAAAGAGCTTAAAAATCATCGGTAACTTCTTATTCTGGAGCTGAAGAGCAGTGCCCTGCCCTCCCCCGGAACAGTCAGTGCTAACAGAGAAACACAATACAAGACATCTAAAGTTTACAACAACGTACAGGATTACGGACTGTGGCCGCCCACAGTCAGTGTGGAAGAGCCCAGAGGGTCTGTCTGCACCCTGGACACAGAAGGATCAGTCGAAAGTCGGCAGCTCACTGCAGTGTCCCGTGCGAGTCCGTGTCAGGAGGCTGTGATGGGAGCCGAAGTGTCTGCTCTGGACGCCAGGAGGCGAAGTCCGAGGTGAAGGCTGAGATGGAAGCTCCTCCGAAGAATCAGAAGCAGATCCCTCCTTCTTCGTTTTCTCTTTATACCATTTGGGTGACAAGCCTCCCTGGGGTGACTCTCCCACACCCAGGGTGTGGAATTGCTGAGCCAGTTTAGGTGAGCTTCATTCATGCTCAAGCTGACACAACTGATCAACCAATCACACACACCCTCCTGACAACTTTGACTTATTTTTAACAATGGAAATCTTTTATTTGAATAAAACTAAAAGCTTCTAAGAGAGCAGTCAGGTCAAAACACGGGGCCAGGACAGAGAAGGGTCAGCCAAGTGAGTGACCTCGGGGTGAGAGGACATGGCCTGACCAAGCACAGACGGGGAGGGGCCGTCCTCAGGTGCCTGTTGGGTAAGAGCGATGTGAGACTGGAGGCCTGCACTGCTGGTAGAGCCCAAGTGCTGCTCAAATGGCACACTCTCAGGTGCCACACCTGCCCACAGCCGCCTCTCATCGGCACCAACTACCTTGGTGTCAGCTGACCTTCATCCACCTTGTAAGTCACAAAAGTGAGCCCGGGTTTACCCCATTCCCCACACTAAGGCTCTCAAAGGTCTGCCCATCTGTGAGGGGCAGCCCCACGTCAGGGGAGTGGGCCACAGCCCTGGGGCTGCGCCAGGAAGAGGGAGTGGAGCTAACGGCCATCAAGGGTGCAGAGGTGATGTGTAGAATCAGAACTTCTATTACAGCCCCCAAAAGAAATGTCCATACTCTAATCCCTGCTACCTGTGAGTGTGACTTTATCTGGAAATAATTACATCTCTGCAGATGTAACTTCGGATCTTGAGGCGAGATCATCCAGGATCTGGAGAGGGCTGAGTCCAACAGTGGGTATTCTTCCAACAAAGGAAGGGGGAGCTGAGGCAGAAGCACAGAGAGGACAAGGCCATGGGGAGACAGGCAGACAGGACGGGGACGGGCAACCACTGGAAGCGGAGAGAAAGGCAGCGGGCAGATTCTACTTCCCAGTCTCTAGAAAGAAACAACTTCTCTGAAAATGAGAACAGGAACTCCACAACCGAATCCAGTCCTGCTGTCCTAAGCTGTCACCCTGGGGTGACCTGTGATGCCAAACTTCAGGGGGAAAAAAAACTACACTCACTTTTCTATGCCCTCAGTCCCCTCCCTCAGCCGTCCTCCACCGCGAGGTCCCTGAGCAAGGCCAGACCAGGGCGGAATTTACTGCAGGCGCTGGCTGAGTGTCTAGTTCCTCGCCTCGCCTCTGGAATGGCTCATCTTTTCCTAGTCACTTGGAAGGGAAATGGACAATGTTTCAAGGCGGATCCTCACACTCTACGGGACCAAACTGAAAGTGACAGCCCATTACTTCCTTGATCCAATCGAAAGAAATAGATTTTGTCTTCGAAAGGCAAATCCCTTATAAAAAGAAAAACCTAAGTTAATCCAGTGCACCACCTTAATTATTTAAAGTTGGAAGTCAATATTTCTCATTAGCTTCATTTACAAACCCCACAACAATGAAGGAAATGCTATTTAAATCAATAGGCAAAGAAGTGAGTCCAGACAAATGAGCCAAAGAGCAAGAGGCCAAATCTGATATTCTTTGACAAAAGCAAGAAAAGACTCAACCTTTCCCAGAAAATAAATCACAACCACACTCATTGCCAAGATCCAAAGAAAAAAATTTATTTACAATAGAAGATTTTATTTGAAACATGCATTCTTTAAAACAAATCAGCAAATGTGGATCACGTTTACACTCCTTAAGGCAAGAGTCCCTATGCGCGCTGTACATGTTCATATTAAATCAAAAGCTGCTCACCCTGGGAATTCGTGTACAAAGGGCAAGGCCAAGGTCAGCAATTTGTCTTTTATTAGAGAATCAGACAATCTCCCTGATACAGGAACTCTGAGGTCAACTTGCTATGAATTATACTAGGAAAATGCAAACCAATAGCAAGAAATCCTGATAGTCTCCTTAGTACAGCATACAATCAAATCAAATATTATTTAGAAAGGAAATACAGTAGTGCATACGAAAAGTGAAAACAGAACCTGTCCGTGTGACTCCAGGGACAGCAGTGTGCCAGTGGTCATATTGCACGCAACAGTCAAGTCCAAGCATTTGGTTCAGAGTTAGCTTTTCCCCATTTTGGCAATCAGTTCATCACAGATCTTGGTGAGCTCTTCTATCTCTTTGTTCTGAAAGCAAAGACAAGAAAAAGTTTCTGGCGTTGGAAATCAAGCCAGTCGAAAGAGGCACTGGGGACTTCTTGGGGATGAGCTGCACACAGTCTCTTGGTTCCCCTACAGTGGTCTAAATGACTTGGAACCCACCACCTGCTCTAGCACACATCTCTGCCTGTTTGAGAGATAAATGAATTAAGAGATGCAAAGTCCCCAGCAGAGTGACCAGCACAGAGTACGAGGTTGTCCAGGGCTGTTCTTATCTTTATGTGCCTCTGAAGGCCATGCCCTGGGGGAATGGTGGTCTGAGCTTTCTGGAGAAGAGTCACGCAATTCTGGTCAGACAGGCACTCTAGCACTATGTGGATGATGCACTGTAGGTGCTGTTGTGGAGACAGGTGTTGCGAAGCAGGCAGAGCAGATGCAAGGGAGCTTCAAAATGTTCCTCTTGCCACACCTAACACATCTTCTGAAGACCGCTCAAGGGCAACCAAGCACACGTTTGTACAGCGATACTTCCCAGCCTGTTTGCCAAGGGCTCCGGTGACACGGTCACAGTATGCAGACATAGTGAGGGTCCCACTGAGTGGGACACTGAGCTCCCAGGATGACCAGCTTTAACTGGTCCACAGTCTGTAATGGTCCTCTTCGAGGGGACAGGACTTTCTGGCATCCTGGGCACATTTTGCAATCTGCATTTCCTCAAGGTCTCCATGCAAGATAAGTCTTTAGCAAAAATCTGTCCGGGTGGCTGTACGGAGGCCCTTCCACGGGCAACCTGGGACTTTCTAGGACATGTTCCAGGTCACAGGCATAGTTCTATTGTAAGGGAAGGACTCCTGGTGCCATGCGTCATGGAGCCACATAGGAGAACGAGCCTTTCATAGCAGAGGAAAACACAGTCTACCATAGCTACCTTCCTTCCTGTCTAGATTGTGTGCTCTCAATCATGACTCAGAGAGGCTCTGCTGGAGAACAAGGCTCTGAAGGGACCAGCCCCAAATCTTAGTAATGTCAGTAACATTACTACCTTGCTCGACTGCAAATGACAACCGCTGATCCAACTGCAATGCTTGCTGTGTGCCTCACTGCACTAGACATTCTGGGTTTTCATGATAGTCATTTAGGGGGAACCATTAATAACCCTATTTTTTAAGTAAGGAAATTGAGGCTCAGAAGGGTTGAAGATTTTCCTGAAGGGCCCACAGCCTGGAACGCAAACTCAAGTTGACCTGGCCAATCAGCAGTTTTGTTACACTTATTCAGCAAAGTGCCAAGAGCCTCGCGGCTAAGATGCATGGGCAGGCCAGCAGACATGGAAGGCCAGGGGTTTCCAAGCTCTGCCCTGGCCTCGTCAGCCACCACCCAATGAGCTACCCGAGAAGGGGCTCAGCTCAACATATCTGGCATTTTTGGTAAGGCAGAGGCTCTTTCCTTTCAAAAGGCAGTTCTGATACTAAACTTCCTGGTAACCAGTAGCCTTTTTCATCCTAAGAGGAAAAGGCAGAAGGGAAACAGTATCTGTATGATCCAGCTGGCTGGATTCTGGAGAACTAGGAATACGGTGGAGGGCACAGTGACAAATGGGAAGGGACAGACTTTGAGGAAATTCATGTCTAGTTTTTAGAGCCGAAGGGAAACTAGAACCTGAAGCAAAGACAAGCTTTGTCCACAGCCGCATGGATGCAGAGAGATGAGGTGGTGGGCTTCTTAATCCCCAGGGCTCCATCCCTGACACCGCCTAGTAAAGTGAGGTCACTGCTGTTGGGCCAAGACTCCCCCTAAGCCATGCTGGAACCTCAGGGTATCTCTTGGGTAGCAGGAACTGCCTGGGAGACAGGCTGCCTATCACTGCCAAGTGTCCATTGATGCCTACACGTACAAAACGTACTGCTACCCCAGGATGACGACCTAGGCGAATCCTAAGGCTCAGCAAACCGGAAGGAGGCTTCATGTCCATTCAAGAAACACCGTAGAAGCAGGCTCAGGCTCACTGGCCCAGGGGTCTCCAAACACTATTGGGCTGGCAGAGCTCCTCACTTGGACACCCAGGGAGGAGGTCTACAGAGTACGCCGGGAATCAAATGGAAATCAGGTGACCTGGGGACAAGCTGAGTGACCTCAGGAGGTCTGCCTCCTGTCCATGGAGCATGAGGACAACTGGGCCCTTCTGGACTTGACACTACCCATTGTCTCCATCAAACGGCTGTCTCTGCCTGGGGCCCGGTGGGCACCACCTCCACTAGCAGACACCATGGATACAGAGGTTCAGATCACGGCCTATGTTAGAGGTGCTTAACAAGTACTGTACAAATGAATGAACACTGAAGGGGAATGAACAAGAGAAATGAATATGCAGAGAATTTTAAAAAGGAAGAAAGGAAGCCCACCTCGGGGCCAGTGCCACACTGGACCTTCCAGAGGGAAGTACAGTGTGCTTATCAAGAAGAAGCTCGTCCAGAGGTGCCGCCTCCGGTTATCTGCTGGACTGGCCAGCAGCAGGCAGCACCTCTGAGCCCCTCCTCGTCCTGTTACCTTCTGCTCCAGGGTTCTTTCCAGAGCATCCACTCGTAGCTGCTCCTTCCGCAGGCTGGCTTGGTAGGCAGCTTGTTCCTGCTGGGCCTTGCCTCGAACCTGGGCAATCTCAGCGTTGGCCCTGTAGGAATGGTGGAGGGGGGCTTAGGATGGTTGTCCTTTGTCATAGGTGGCCATAGATGACCACAGGTGCTTCTACCTTGCTCTTCTCAACTCTGGACAGGAGAAGGCACTGGCTCCAACCCCATCGACTAGGGCCTGCATACAGGAGCTCAATAAAACTTCCACAACCAATTCCCACAAGGGTGAAGTGCTCCGGGAACCCTGAACATTACAACATATGTATGATAAGTGGATACAAGTCAAGAGTGCCTTTAGCATAGGTGATGCAATAAATGCACATGGATTGGCTGCTCTTTCCAAAGCAATGGCAGATACCACTGGAATCCCAGCTGGGTCAGGGCTGCGTTACCTGTCCAGTTTCTCCTCCGCATGCACCTTCAGAGCCTGGTACCTCTGCTCCTCTTTCTTCACTCGGGACAGGTACTCCTGCGCACACTTCTTCAGCACCTCCTCATTCTGGCGTGACAGAGGACAGAGTCAGGCTCAAAGAAGAAACGCTCAGGAGTGTGAGGACCCCACAGACAGTAGGACACAGCAGAACTCCAGAAGCACGTCTGACTCCTGAGGCTGCAAGGATCCTTCTCCTCCTAGTCAGCTCACGATGGACCTGAAGTCCCCACCAGACTCTTCCAAAGAGCCCCCTCTTTCCATCACACACACTCAGGCTCCGGCCCTGCCCAGGAAAGCAAACACACCTTTCGGAAACCTTCTAGGACTTCCTTCATCTTTTCGTATCTTCTGAATAGGTCGGCCAGAGACTTCTCCACAGAGTTGAGGTCAGCCAGGGCCTGCTCCTTCTCTAGGACCAGCTGCTGCACGGTCTGGTGAGACACTGACTTCTCTCTTTGTTCATCCTCTGGCAGGAGAGACAAGGAGCCCGAGGATGGCACCTGGAATCCACTGCAGCCTCAGCCAGCCGAGGCCTCACATACAGCTCAGCCTGACCAGTGGGCACAGCGCAAGCCCTGGCTTTTCCCTGAGTGGATGTCTCCCAGAGCCCTTCCAGACAGTATCTAAAGGGATGAAAGCCACAGCCCCAGCATCCCAGGCCTGATCCTGTACAGGCAGAAATTAGCCATCATCCTTTAACCTGATATTGGCAGCCCCTGACAAACCTATCATGGAGACCTCTCTGATTCTATTTTTCCCTACTATACACAGATCCAGCACATAAAGAAGACATCACTACTACATTTATCTGGGGGCAAGATTAAAGGGTGCTGCAACCTAGGCTTGAGGCTGACCTCTCTAAGGGCTAGCAAGACAGGCAGTCACTGGGAGAGAAAAATTCCTTCATCCCTAAAACATCCATAATCCCACAGCCCACAAAATATCTGCCCTGAAATCCTATCGACACTGCTCAGACTCGAGGGCTGCATGGTAGCACAAACTGCGGGACCAGTCTGGAGTGCCGATTCTGCTTTGGTGACGGGCAGCAACTGCCACCAGCCTTCCCACGCCAAGCACCCTGCTGACAACTCTGCTGGGTGAACGCTCTGTGCCAGTACCCAGGAGTATAGTGCAAACCCGGCCACCTCCTCACGCTCAGGAAGGGATGTGCTCACCCTTATGCTAGGACTAAAGTGTAATTTCCTTTCCACACTCTGCCTTCTATCCTCCCTGGGCCTCTGCTGTCGTCTGATGGTCTTTCCACCCTGGCAGCCACAGAGCTCCCTTGTTCACTCAGGACTCTGATCCCGCATCACCCCAGGCAGGTGTGGACTGTGCTCCTTCTAGTCCCTTAGTCCTTTCTTCTGTTCTTTGGAACAGCAGGCCCTCTGTATCACTACACCAGGCATGTGCCTGCACACGCACACGGGTATGTACATATGCATGTGTGCCTGGGTACCTGTGTGTGCTGGCTGCCCACCTCCCCACCGTGCACATGCTCCTCAAGGGCAGGCACGAGCATCTGGACTTGTGTTTGTTTGCTGGATTGTCCATTTTGTCCACTGCTCTGTCCCAGGCACGAAGAATGTCTCTGACCAATGACACCTCCACAGTCCACGCAATAAATGAACAGGTGAACCTCAGGGTAGTAGACCAGATGGAGATTTTCTTGTTTTCTTTTACAGAAGGTGAAGGTGTCTCTTCCCTGAGGAAGAGACAGAACCCAAACCCAGAGCCCTGATCATGACTGTATTTTTAGGAAGGGCTCTCGAGATTGGACTTTGAAAGACCCGACTCTTGTAAGCGCAGGGAGGTGGGACTAGTGCTTTTGCCTGACAGACGGACATCCTGCTCTCTCGCTGCATGCTGTGGTGGGGGCACAGCCTGCAGGACTCGATCCCTAACATGAAACTGCTCAAAGGTGCTGGCCTCCCGGGCCCCAATCTTGTGGCTGTCATGTATGAGTGTGCACTCGAGTCCGTTGGAGGGTTGTGCAGACTGCACACTACACCCCGCTGGCTGGCACCAGGAATCTGCATCCAAAACAACGCCCTCGCGATGCAGATGCTGGTGGCTTAGGGACACTGGCCAAGAAGGTGCCTCACGTCCTTCCATTCTTGCCCCCGTGATCACGAGCCTCTGCCACTTTCATTACCAGTGGCCTGAAGCTGCACAGGGCCATGGTCAGGAGGCTCCCCACTCTGATCACTCAGGTTTACTCCTGGCCCTGGTCCTTCCCACCTGTGTGATGCTTCCCACCTGTGACCTTGGCCCGCAGTTCTGCTCTCGGGTCTCCGTCTCTTCACCTCAAGTCAGGGAAAGCACTGTTTCTATCTCACTGGGGAGGATTAAATGAGACTGGATACAAAGCCCTCAACACCTAAAAAGAGCCTGGGAGCAGGGACTCGTTGTCAACAGCACAGTCCGTAATGAACCCATAAGTGTCCCCTGAACCTGTGACGATGACTCCTGGGGGATGCGAGCTTAACACAGAACAGTATCCCTGGCGATCTGCTGCTCCATCCATTCTCCTCACTCAGGGCATTTCCAGGTTTTCTCAGCAGCCGATGCTCACTGTTACTCTGTGCACTTTTGGTGCTTCCTTAGTTCCCAGCACACTCTTGGCTGATCTGCCTCGCCACGGCTACGTTTCAGCCGGCGAGGGGAAAGGAGCCACTTATCAAACCGAGTCCATCTGATTTCCTGGATCCAAGACGTCTCCTCCCTCAGGTTTCCTTTCCTCCCCATCTAACCTTATAAAAATAGAATTGCCCAGTACCCAGGAGACTGAGGCGATGACAACGATGTACAAATCTTTTTAAATATGACCGATGTGCTTAGGTTCTTAAATTGGGAAATCAGTCTTAGACCAGCAACACACTGCACTCAACAACAGAACGATGAATGCCTCGGAAGGCTTTTCTGGCTTTTTCAGCAAAATATGATTAAATTATGTGAGGGGCGCAGCAAATACATCAAAGCAAAAACAACAAAAATAGGGAAAAATAAAAACACAAACAGGGGTTGCAAAGGGGAAGATTAGGGAAAAAGCATTTACTTACCAGGCTTGCCTGTTTGTTTTGCAAGCAAAGGGCAAGAAGCAACAGAAAATGGAAGCAAAACAGATAATCAGGGCAGTGTTAGGAAAGCAGAAAAAAATCATTTGCACAACCTGGAATGCAGAAAGCACAGAACTCTTTTTTTCTAAATCCTAAACAGCCAGTGTTCGGATCTGATGAGAAGGAACAAGGACGGCAGGGCCAGGGTCACAGGTGTGGGAGCTTCTGTGAAAGCTGTGTGGGTCACAGTGGCAGAAAGAGCTCCCCGGGCGCCTGCACTCAAGATGCTCACGTTCGCTCTGCTCCTGAACTGCTCTGTCCACAGGGCCACAGTCCAGGGCCACGAGCAGTCAGGTGAGTGAAAATGGGAGATACGCATCTAGATGGGGCTCGTGGGTGTGTGCAGCTCACACCTGCTCAGAGGCGTGTCCACCCCCAGCTATGACCAGTCCCAGGCATGCCATAGCCCTGCTGTCTTCTATGAGGACATGAGGGCCTTACATTGTACAGAGGCCTCTTTCAATGTGACAGCAGTGACTACAGGATGACAACTATGGACGTGCCACCTTCCTGATGAGCAAAGCTCTGGAAACATGGGTAGCAAAGAGGGCAGTGCATGACGATGGGGAACAGAGAGAGAGATCACCCCGGATAACCGGGCTACTCCCAGCCTGACTCTGGAGGGGTCTCTCAGGAAATGGGTCAAAGGAGCTGGAACTCACAGCTCTTGGGGAGGGAACCTCTGGCCCAACCACCAGCTGTCCTGAGGGGAAGAGGAAGCACATGTGGCTGTCACCCCTGCAGTCAGGGGGAGGGGACAGTGGCCACTCTCTCCAGGCCAAGCTGGACCTGTACTGCGCACTCTCTACACTGTCTCGGACTGAAGGCATCCCGACTGCTCTCACCTGCAAATACAGTGTGAGGAGCCTCAAGCTCTAGTAACTGTCCCATCACACGGGGGCTGGCCGCTCATGCTAAGTTCTCAAATATTTGAGTTCTGAAGAATCTGTTTTGTTAATTTCACCAGCAAAGCCCACAAAGCTGACTGGGCAGCCTTCTCAGGGCAGAGCTCATGGCTTCGGCTCCCCATCCACCAAGTGCACGGTTGTGAGTGCGGCTCAGGTGTATCCAGGTGAGCTGTGGTGGGTCTAAGCGACACTCTCAAGTCCCGAGCCTCCAAGAGGCCAAAGGTCAGCTTGGCAGTCATGTCACACTGGAAGATGGACAGTGTCACCTCGGTCCACAAACCTAATCTGACCTACTAGTTTGGGGAAGATGGCGGAGTTGGTGAGGGGAGGGGTGGCTATGGCCATGTCTGTCATCCCATGCGGAGTTTGCAAATGGAAGCAACATCTTGCTGCACACTTCTGTTTGCAGGTGAATCAAAGTATTACTGTAAATCCTTCATCCTGATCACTTTTATCAGCATTTTCAGTTCTCAGAGTTCGAAAATGTTTTTATCTCATCCGTATGTGTTCACAGATTCATAAACCAATTTAACACATTTCATTTGATAGAAAGCACACACAGTGAGGCTGACACAACCACGTGGGTTTTTCTGGAGCTCAGGGTGAAATGGCCTTGATTATAATCAACTGTAATTAAAGCTCTGCTGAGCCTGCTGCAATATTGCATGCCTAAAATCCCAGCTATTCTGGAGGCTGAGGCAGGAGGATTCCAAATTCAAGGCTAGCCTAGACAATTTAAGTGAGACTGTTTAAAATTTTAAAAATAAAGGACTAAGGGGTGTACGTGAAAGGCCTTGTACAATCTCCAGTACAACCAAAATTGAAAACCAAACCAAATCAAAGCATTCCTCTGTAGGACATTCAACAGCCTCTTCACCATTATGGCAGCTACTACTCTACTTATCTTGGGACAAGTTGGAGATGGGATGTGATTCATCATGCCAAATGTTTGGGAGAGGGCTCATTTGCTAGCAAAGCATAAGATTTGAGCATATCAATGGTGGTTTGCAGGAATTAAAGATTTTACTCTGTATACCGTCAATGGAAAAAGAATTTTGAAAAACTGATTATCATGAAGCTAAAACTAAATAGCTAGAAAGATAAACATCATGATCCAAGTCATGATATCACTTCTGAACAGTGATCATTAATGTAAAACTTGGGCTTGGTGCTTCTGCAAGGTATTTTCTCACTCTTAAGAAAGAAAAAGGAAGATGGCGTAGAAAAGAAAACAAAGGTGTAGTTGTAACTTGTAACAAGGACCTTCTTGTATCAGGGATCAAAAGCAGTTTGTCAGCGTTGGCTGCTGGGTGCCTTAGGATGGATCTTGAGGCAGCATCCAGCCTCAGGAAGAGAGTGTGAGCTGGTTAACAGGTCTGGACAGTCATAGAAGGAAGGGGCCGGGGTCGGCAATCGCCACAAATTCTCCCGTCCTGACCCTAGATCCCTGTGCTGTGGCTGAGCAGGAGAATTTTGTCACTAAGGACAAACTAAAATAGGGCTTAGGAATTTAATTCCTATTTTCTTCCATGAGCAGAAACAAAAGCTCCCAAATATCCCAGGAGCAAACTTCAATTTCTTTTTCCATGAGGCAGACAGTTCCCGTGTGGGTCACACTGTCTATGGGGATGGCCGCCATGCTTCCCGCAGGCTTTCAGAGATGCTTAGCCACATCCTGACAGGGGGCCCAAGGAGTCCCAGCTCCCTCCCCCCGGAGCAGTTCTCGCTCCTCCTGAGGGCTTCATGCTCTCCATGGTCTCCCCAGCAGGGGGCTCGGGGCAGGTAGAAGCAACCGTGTCAGGACACTCACCTATCATCTGTGCGATCGTCTTCTCGTACTCGGCCACGATCTTCCTGGAAGAGACAGAAAAGCAGAGTGGACCACGGTTTACTCACCCTAGGAGCTGGACACAAACAGTGCAACTGCCCCTCATACTGCACTGTCCCTGCACACACCTGGGGCTTCTGCACACAGAACCTTCAGCCCCTGCACTGCCCACCATGGCCAAACCTCAGCCCAATGGCCGAAGCTTTCTGGGCCCAGGGCCTGATGGCCTCAGCAATCTCACCACCTTCCGGTCATCCAGGAACAGGGCGGCTCAGTAAGAACAAACGATTTCTTGTGGGCTTTGGCTTTCTCACCTCCCTGCCCTCATCCATGTTGTTGCCATCCCCTCTCTACCTCCACCTGCCCAGCTGTTTCTCAAGGTCCTTCTCCAATGCTTTCCTCTCCAAATACTTTCTCCTTCACACTAACATGTCCGAAACATGTTCCCCCAAAGCCTTCCCTATGTCTGACAGCACAGGTGCCCTATCCTCTCCTCACAGCACATGTGCCCTATCTTCTTACTCACTTGGGTTTTTGGAGCACGAGATGGGCTTGAAGGAGCACCTTTTGGGGAGTCTCAAGAAATAGGCGCTGCACAGAAACCTAAGATCTCTTCTTACGAGCCTGCTTCTAAGTTGCCCCCAGTGAAAGCAGTGAGCTATGAGCCATCCTCCCTCCAAAGTCAATCTTCTGGAAGAAACTTGGGAGAAAGATGCAGTTTTGTCTGCTTTATCCAATGATGGTTTCCCCAAGAGAATCAACAGATGCTAACGGCAAAGATCAGGAACTCACAAAGACTTAGAGCAGGCAGCCTGTGCCCTGTGATCTGGCTCATGGGGGAATAAGACTCTGGAAAGTCATTTGCAGGAGCTGGGGCTCTGCTGTCTACTTGGTGTAAGATGTCCCCGACTCTGACCTGAGGCTCTAGGGTGACTTGCTGAGGTTAAAGGGATAATGAAAGCCGAAGCATGCTGCAGGCTGAAGGCTTCATAGCTGTTGGGCATCTGCCATCGGCTTCTTGATCTTTATCCCAAGATCAGTGCTGGGCAAATCTACAACAACAAAGGTAGCCACAGAGCCCTCTTGGCCCATTATCAGTCCTTGTGTTTTCTGTGATTAAGCAAAACCTTTCGCACAAGAATCACAGAACTATGAAGCAGGTTTGTGCCCTTGGAATAGTGGGGCTACTGTGGTTCTATAACTGCTTTAGGACACTATTTTCAGCTCAAGTTCATGGGGACTCCAAGAGCTGGTACTGTCACTGTGCCTGGCACCACTGACGAGGACGCTGGAACATGAAGACCCAGACACTGCCTCAGGATCCCAGAGCTTCAAAGTGGAGAGCTACGAAGTAACCCAGGCACCAGACTGTGGAGGTCTGATCTTTGAGGCAGGTAATCACCTCATCTTTAGATGAGGAAAGTGAGGCACAGAGCTAAGTACCAAGCCCAAAGCAACTAGAAAACTGAGTGCGATTTTTACCTGGCGGGGCTTCAGAGGCTGCAGGGGCTATCTAATGCCACAGCCGCTGCGCCAGCTGGTAACATCTGAAATTCTACCCTATCAGCTAGTGAGCAGCACTTCTGGGTACCCCAGGGAGGCACACGGGCCTTCTTCTCACTATGTCCCGTTCTTTTCAGATGCAGGTAAAGCACTAGAGCTACTCAGTACTTACTACTCTTCCAAAAAAAAGGTTTTTATAAGGCTGAAAAATAATGCAACTGCAGGGCTGGAGCTTGGACATGGAAAAATACACTCGATTAACTGTGAGGCGGGAAGCACCCATGGAAAGAACAAAAATATATGCATTTTCAGGAAAATTCTATTGTGACCTACAAAACAGGAGTTGAGTATCCAAAAAGTGTGCTTGCTACTCAAAATGGTAGTCAAAAATGTAATCATTTAGATACTAAAGCGGTACCTACTACTGCAGATCAGTGCACCACACATCACCTGGTGGCTACTGATTTCTATTACAATACTGAACGAATGAAAACAAATCATTGAAGGGAAGCTGAGTTGTGGAAATGAAAGCTGGTAGAGAGGAGTATTTTCATTACACATGTATTTATTGTACAGGATCCCTTAACCAATGTCTAGGCTGTTTTAAAAATGTTGATTTACTTTAAATTCTCTTGTAAAAATTTTATCTTTGTAAAATAAAGATGACTTCTTCAAAGGAAGACACTCTTTTGGGGCCCCACCAATAACAGCCACTATCAGACCACAGGTCAGCACCCAGGCACTGGGAAGGCCGAGTCCCACCACTGACCTCATCTCCATCACTTCCCGCCTGCTCTCTTCATATTTATCTTTCCACTCCGAGACCTCTCTCTCCTTGGTGATGACCTGGTATCAGGGAGAAGAAGAGACAGGTTAACGCCAAATGAGTGAGTGCAGATTTGAACAAGTCAAAATGATATCAAGTAAATATATTAAAGCTTTCTAGAACAAGCTCTAATTATATTCAGAGTCCTTACATAGCAAGAAACAGGAACAGACCAGAGATCTGACTGTCCCAATGCCCACTGGGAAGGCATACACTTTGTGTTTACACCCAACAGAGACACTTGTGTCTGTTAACACGGTGTTTGGAGCATACGCCCTGGTATGGCACACATCTTTGTCTGCGTGTCCAGAGAGAAAGTGCATCTCCACAGACACTGGCATTCTAGTTATATACACACTTATTTACAAGTGACAGGTACCGTACCCTTCCCAGGGCATCTGCAGAGGCCCTTGTCTACATTAGATGCCACAGTACCTCGGCTCTGGCAACCTGGAGTGCAGAGTCCAAGTCTGGCTGCTGGAACAGAAGGCTTGCGGGCTTCTCTACCTCCGAGGTCCCGATGCAGGAGTACAGGGCTGTTTTGGAGATGGAGACATCTGGTGGGTGAGCAGCCTCTCTCTGTGGAATGAATTTTCATTTAAAAAACAAAAAAATAAAAACACAAAATCTCCAGTTAACACTCACCCTATAACAAAGAGGACTGTGTTTATCCTGTTGTGAGTCACATTCACTCTCAGTTGCATGGTTTTGAAACAAAAAACATTCAAAGCATGAGAAAATGCAAAGACTAATGAATAGGGTAATGGCAGGTACAATCGATGGAAATCCATCGCGCGGTACCTGTGCAGGCAGATGGAGGCACTGATAGTGGAAAGGCCTCGGCGACTTGGCGCCCTGGGAGTCAAGTGTGTCTGGTGCCAGCTTATCGCTGCCATTTATCAGACGCTGAGCCACTTAGGCATTGTGCATTAGGACCAAGGTTATGATCCAGCAGGCTCCATTTCCCAATGAAAACCTTGCTGGTGAATGATTTTAGATTCTAGTCTATGTTTGCCTGGTTTTGAATAACCCCAGATTTGATCGCTTTTGTAAGGCTAGCCACATTTCAATGTAAAGAGTCATTTGGTTGAAAGGATCCACGGAAAAGATGTGACTCACACAAAACCTCAGGCCTACTGTAGTTGTCAACTTCAGCAAGCTATGGATTCCAGACACTAGAGTTCCGTTGTCATTAATATTGTTACATCAAAGAGAAAACAGAAAACTGGGTCAATCAGCATATCCACACTTGCTGATTAGACCTGCAACAAGTATTATGATCCCACTGCACCCAGCTGCTGCTGCCTTGAGGCTTTCTCGCCTCCTGCAGGTGACAGATACTAGCCTCAGAGAAGTCAGGAGCAGAGGACAATTACACTTAGCACAAAATGCTCAGCAATTTGCAACAGAGTTGAAAAGCAGTGTTAGGAGCATCATCGGTCAACTTGGCCAAGTTTGTCAGCCTATTTCTACCAAAACAGAAACAAACCAACCGAACTCTCAGTCCTATTCATTAATCTCATAGTGCAGTCACTGCTATTGGGGTGACCTGTTCCCTGGTTACACTTCCATTCAATGGGAGGTGACAGTGGTCTAACAGGCAGAGTAGGGACTGCTCCTTTCTTGGGAAATCATGAGAATGAACTGAAGGGGAACGGAACATCATGGTATAATAGAGAGATTTGGGGACAGAGGATAAAGACTGATAAAATGCAGCAGGTAAGATTAAAAAGCCAGCAGCAAAGGGAAGGAGTAGACAGAAGGCACACAAGCAGACGGTCTCTGTGTCACAAGAACCACTGTGCTTACCTTACTACAGCACCAAGGACAATGTCCTTACAAAAGGAAACAGCTTGGAAAGCTCAGGTGTAAGTTTAATGGATAGGACTGGAGATCACCAAGTTAGGGCTAGTTAGTTGTATACATGCAACAACCACCATCTAGGTTGTCCTGGAGAGAATTCCAGTTTCCTTGAGTTCACTGGTCCCACCTGGCCTTCAAGCCTTGGGCTTTGCTGAAGCAGTACCATGTGATCAGCTGGCAGTCCACAGCCCGAGGCCACCAGACCCCAGAGACTCACACGTCAGATCCGGTGCCAGGACCTGCTCCACCTCCAGGCCTCGAGTCACCTCTGTTAACAGAACCCCTGACCAGAGCCCAAGTTCCTAACGTTGGGCAGCAAGAAGGCTGCCTGTCAGAAGGATGGGTACCCCCATGCCTCAAGGTTCCACATGGATAGGCTAATCGCTGCTACCTGAAATGCTTTCCACGGTTCTACATGTCACAGGGAAACTTTTCAGAAGTAACTGGACAAAAGCAGAGATCAAGATTCAGATACCTGTACTTAAAAGAAAGTTCATAAACAATCCTGAAAAGAGTTAAATAGAAAAAAAAAAAAATCTGTGCCCAGTACTAAAAATGTGTTCTTTTAAAAAATTAGAAAAACAGAATTTTAAAATGAAGGGAATATTAGAGCCATCAAACTCAGCCTGGCCCTTCTGAAGACAAAGAAATTGAAGATCTGAGAGATTTGGAATAAAGGTTTCTCAAAACAATATTCAACTCTAATCCAACACAAATAAGGGGCAGAAAAATTGATTTAATTAATGCTAACTTTATCATACTGAGCAGGAATTAAATATCACCAGTGAAAGAATTAATTATCTTTAAACTTTATAAAAGAAGGGAATGAATGGAAAAAAGAACAAAACACCAATCGTTCTAAGCAAATGCAAAGGAACACTAACCTAGAGAGTGATTACAGTCACCTGTCACTGTGGCCAGCTGGTGTTTTCACTACAGGAGCAAATGACTTAACGCATTTGAATTAAGGCTCTTACCAAGTATCCACATATTAATGAAATTCATCACACACAGTCTGATTTCTCCTTACGACTAAGAAATGTTTTCGACTGAAAGTAAAAGGTTTGTCTCTCACAGATATTTTAAGATCAGATATTTTTAGGCCAAGCTTGGTTTCTCATATAATGTTGTACTTGCTACTTTAAAAGGGCCCCCAAAAAACTCCACAAGAAACAAACTGAAATATAAAAAATGGCCACAAGCCAGGAGGCAAGGGTGTCTGCAAACAACTTCAATTCTTGGTCCAGTCCTTAAGTCCTGGGCCCTGTGAGAATACTTGGGCCACGGTTACCTCTTCCGATCAGCAAGCCATAATCCTGGCCTCTTGCTGGCCTCACTGCTGGAGGATAGCATGTCACCCTGGCTCACATCCGCCTTGTGGTCTTTCCTGTTCTCAGACCTAGGGGGACTGGGTGGTCGCAGGATCCCTGTCTCAGAGCAGTCACAAGCCAGCTGTGTCGGGAACAAGTACAGATCCAAGTGCTTGGACAGCCAAGTGTAAAAGGTCATGAGGAGCCAGCGACCACGGCTAAGTCCATGGCGTGTGGACAAGTATTCAGAGGGTATCTAAGCCCTGTGGCAACAGTCTCCCAGCCTTTAAACACAGGCCCCAGGTAATGATTATCCATTTTTAGAACTGGCAAATGAGCTGAGGTCTATGAGCTTCCCCTTTCTTACTCCTTTTCAGACTGTTCCCACACTTTTTGGACTCGTCTCCATCTCTGGTCCCCCTGTCAAAAGGCATGGGAGGGTGTGGCTGCTGTGCATCCTTCACAGGGCAAGAGGAAGAAATACCAAGCCAGGCTGCTCGCCAACAATACACAATATCGCTCAACTCAACGGCTGCTCCAGCTCCTGGAAAACTCAGGTTCCTGCTTATCCAAGGCAGGACACTTGGAGGAATCAGACACACGGGTCAGAGCATGTCCACTCCCCCCAGTGCTGGCGGCTACCACCCTGAAGCCACCACAGAAGCTCATCCTGCAGTCTGTACAGCAGGCCCCTGGACAGCCCAACAGCTCTAAGACCACAACCAGAGGTCTCACACAAAGCAGCAATGGCCTATGCCTTGCAGCCCTTGGAAAGCCTTACAGTTAGGACATTCAGATTCTGTCCAACTTGACTGAGCTAAATCCCAGCAACTCTGATCAGATTCACCCACAGAAGGAGAAACCAAGTTTGGCCAGAAGTTTGTGAGAGGAAAGTAAAAACAAGGTTGGAGCCCCACACCCCAGCTCCTAGGAGCCTCTTATTTCTAGTGATTTTAAACTAGTGAAAAAGGAGCCCTCACTGTACTTTCTCAAAGGCTAACGGCCCTACCAGGCTAAAGAGAAAGGATAGGCCAAGGTGCTCTAAGAAACAACCAGATATGCCCAGTTCCTGCCATTTTCATCCTCTCAGTAGAGCATCCTTTATTCCAAATGCTTCTGTTTTTGTGTTAGCACCAGCTTAAGATCATGGTGGCAGCCAGGGCTCTGTCACCTGGAACTGAAATGCAGCAGCAGAAAGAAGAGCAAACTGGACATCCAGCTGCATGTGTTATAGACCAGCACTTTCCGACACAGCCAGGGGCAATCAAGATTTATGTGCGCAAGGAATCCACAGGGACCTACTTGCACTAAAGTCTAAAAATCTGCCACGGGCAGCTGGCTGGAAAAAGAACATCTATTTTCTATACGTCAGAGTTATCAGATAATGAATGCACTTTCTGAGAGTGATACAAGTTCCTATGGTAGAGAAAGTTGTTCCTTATCCTCCAAGACAGTCCTGCCCTGATAGAATATTCCTTTAAGCAGGAGGTATTCTGGGCTCCATCTTGGGGCCATGCTCAGGGATCCACATGACACTACTTTCTAAGTAAAATTGGGACACGTGATCTGAAAACAGGCTGGGTTGCCTGTTTGCTCAGGACCAGCTCTGCACATGCTCAGAGGAAGAGGGCAGGGCATCCCCAAATACTTCCACCCCAACCAAAGTTCTCAAGAGAGCATGCTCGGTTATGCATTACACTTCTGTTCAGAAATGCACAGCACGTACCATGGCCAAACTTGGGTGACTCACTCTGCTTGTAAGTCATTGAGCAAGGGTACGAAGAGACAAACTCAGTGTGTGTGTGCCCAGTGCTTTCTAAATTTCTCATTTTTGTGGAAAGTCAATCCAATTTTACGGTTTGGCTACAAGAATAGTGACACACTTGATCTGAACTTACATTCCTGTCTCTGCCTGAAGTCCCATAGTTCCCAGTCTGGACACCCACATTGTGACCATGTCCTATCTCTGAGGGGCTTCTCTTTGTGTTACAACCAAGAAGACCACCAGTGTGGGGCCTTGGGGCAGAGTAGCAGCTGGAACCCCACTCCAACACCAAGCACTGAAGCTCCTCCTTCTGTGGATGAGGTGTTATGTGAGACAGATGGGCAGGGTCCCAATTGGAGACGGGAGCTCTAGCTCCAGACGGGTGAACCACTTTGTAGTGGCTCAGTTTTCTCATCTGGCCAAGACCTCATTCTGCTTCCAGAGGAGATGCTGAGAGCATCTGACCAGCCCAGTGGCAAAGGTGATCGCTAGCTAACGACGGCACCTTCCTATTATTGCACACCTACCATGTGCTAGGAATAGGGTCACTCGCTCTTCATATGTCATCTGAAGGCCTCTCGTAACCACCAAGTCACTGTGACGAGCCACATACCAAAAGTGGAGAAGCTGAGGCTCATAGAGCTTCCCTAACTCATCCGAGGCCACAGAACACAGTAGGGTTCTTCCTAGATCGGACACACCAAGTTCACCAGACTGCCCACCTCGGGGGTGGAAGAGGGGTAGACTCAGCAGCCTGAGGGCAACATGCCACCTGTATATCATCAGCAACACTTTCTTCAAAGTGTGAAAATGACCCCAAACCTGGGAGCCAGACTGAGATTCCACACGCCCCGTTCATGCTATGCTCCCTTGGAAGTGTGGGGAGAGAGACCAGATGACCAGCTACCCTTTTTTATTAAGAAAAAAAAAGGAAGGGCCGGGGATTTAGCTCAGTGGTTCCGGCACCTGTCCTGCAAGCGCAAGGACCCCGGTTTGATCCCTGGTAACCACATAACAATATTGGGTGTGGAGACTCACACCCAGCAGCAACCAGTACCACATATCACAGTGCCGGACGTGGTGGCTCACGCCTGTAATCCCGGCACTCGGGAGGCAGAGGCAGGAGGATTGCTATGATCTGAGTTTGAGGTTGAGTTCAGGGCCAGCCTGAACTACAAAGTGAGACCCTGTCTCAAAAAACCTAAAAAAAAAAATAAGGAAAGGGTGAGAAGAGGAAGAAGAAGAGCAAGAAAAGGAGGAGGAAGAGAGTTTCTCTAGAACAACAGCGCTCCATGTCTGCAAACTGCTGGAGGCTGCACTGGCACAGCAGTGACAGGCGAGCAGCTGCGACCCAGGCCAGATGTGTGCCCTGCAAGCCTTAAACGCTGACCAGCTGCCCTTTACCAAAGCCCATCAAACAACCCCTTGTGTCATGACTCAAGGCAAAGGTTGCTTTCACTTACTATTACTGCTGATTCTCAGGGAAGCTAAATGTGAACTTGTAGAAAACAGAAAAGTTGCAAATTATTTTTGTGTATAGAGAGGCAAACAGTATTTATAGAAAAAAAAGATAAACTCTAAGGGAATGAGTTTTTAGTCTTGCGGCATCAGCACTGTATCTAATTTTACTACCTTGCTCTACACTTCGGCTTCTCCTGTTCTCCACTTAGCCAGCTCGACCACCTGGCAGTTTTCTCATTCTTGTGTGAGGCAGAGCTCAGATATGCATGTTTATGCAAGAGTTATCCTTTCGGTGTTTTGGAAAGCACGCTCCGGGACACACGGTGTTTTGGAAAGCACGCCCCGGGACACCCACCACGCCTGCCGGCTGACGGTTAGCAAAGCTTCCCCGGACCACAGCGGCACACTCAGCATTCGCAGAGGCACTGCACTGCAGCAGCACACCGGTACCTTGGTGTCCTGGCGGCTGCGGGAAGCCAGGGCAATCTGCCTGGCCAGCTTCAGGGCTTCTATCCGCATGATGGCAAACTCTAACTCCTCCTGCCCGGGGGGTGGAGTGTGAGCAGACCGTCGGGGAAAGGCATCAAGACAGACGCAATGTTTTCCACATCCCAGGAATGAATGTGCCACACACATGTGTCATGACAGGGACTCGGGGGAAAACACACGCTCGGCTTTCTTTACAGTGACCACCTCAGCAGATCATGAAATAAATGTGTTTAATTTCCTTCATACGAAACTGCTCATTTGAATAGCTGTCAAGAAGTATCACACGGTGGGATAGAAAGTGATTTTCAAAATCAGATCTACATTTTTACTTTTAAAGTTGGCCTACATTTTACACAAATGGCTGAGCATCTCTCGAAAGACCCTCTTGTGCCCCAAATGTCCTAGTCTAGGGGATATCAAATTAAGCTGTCAAATTTAAAACACAGAGTAGATAGTAATTTTGCTTCCAGATGCAAGACTGCATCCAGGTGTTATCTCAACGGGAATCTGAGATTGCCTGAATATATCAACAGCCTGGCTCCATGGCGACCCAATACCTTTGGATCTGTGAATAAGTCACAGAAACTTCTTTAGGGGCTCTCAATACATCTGAAAAATGACTGGTTAGCCAGAATTTCCAAATAGAAGCAGAAATGGTTCTTTCAATACGTAACTGCACAATTTATATAATTTTGGCATCCTGGATAAAATACACCACATAAATCAGTGGATGAGGGGAAGATATTTCATCTGGAACATTCTCAGCAGTTTCTCATGAGGTCCTGCTTCAGTTCATTTGGGGCTGCGGGGTTCATTCTCTACTGAGGTTTTGACAAATTCCCAAAAGGTCACACGTGGGCTACAAACCTGAAGTTTCTGAGCAAATACTGGGGGGTTCTTTTCTGCTAAGTCGGGCTCCAGATAGTCAAGCGCACCACAGAGAGAGGCGGGATGGGCCAGCCTGCTGAGGAGGGCATCAGCAGAGGCAAAGGCGCTCTCGGGAGCTGTCTGAAGGCCGGCAGAGAGGAAGACACAGAAGAAAAATAGAGGAGAGTAGAGAGTGATATTGATTCCAGACCAGGACCACGCATGCATTTACTGGACATTCTGCCTTAAGACTACACAGAGTATCAATTAGCTGCCAGAAGTCTGGCTGTCACCTGGACAAATTCCCACATGCTGACAACAGACCTTTGAGACTGGCAGGCCCAACCCCTCCCCCGAATCAGCGTTAGGTGCCTTCCCCACCTGCAAGCCACCCTTACTCCCTAGCCAACAGGTTGGAGACAAACTAGCTGATAATCTTTCAAGCCACAATGAAAGAGCTTCAGGTATAGACATCAAAGGAAGTAAGGTTTTGGTAAAGGTCATTTTCTAAACAATGGAAAGATGATTTCAAACAAAAAACGTGTCTCTGGGGAGACTTCAAAATCAGAGGCCAATTTTCTCAATGGTAAACCAGAAATCCTTCATGGTACTTATTTGCAAGAGGATTGATTCATGTCTAGACCTTTTTTTTGCCCACTATTATGCTTCTGTTCTCCAATGTGGCATCCAGCTGCCAGATACATGGTAGGTTCTCAATAAATGTTTGCTGCATGAGATAAATGAAGTTTTCTAACACAGAACAGCAAAAGTAACACACTAAATCAGTGCCTTCAAACCTGTTCGGGGATCTGCTAGGACGGAGATAAAAGAAATTAAAGTAAGTGTGGCAAACCCTCACAGGTGCATCATATACTCCAGGGAGACCAGATGCCTGATGGACATAACACGCATGGAGTGGAATGGGTGAGACCTTCGGCTCAGGCCTCTTGCCCTTGAAAGACATGGGGAGGCCCAGGCAAGGAAAGGTAAAATTCCTGGTCTGTAAACAAAAGAAATCTCCCATAATCGAGACTCAGGAGAAGCACCCAAATCCCAAAAAGGAGGATGCCCCCGCTCTGTCATCCTCTGCCTGAGCCAGAGAGACTAGAGAGGCAAAGTACTGACTGATAGTGAACAGTCCGGTCCCAAGAGGGGACAAATGGAAAGTAAATAATCCTAGGTGTGATTAAAACCACTTAAAAGAACTGCCAATCCGCCCTGGTGGGAATGCAGGGCCTTTCCCGCATTGGGATGATGTGGGGTTCTGGAGGCTGGTTCCTACAAACTGGGAGCCAGGAGGGTCCCCACAGCAAGTGCCACGCAGCAGTGGTGATGGCACCATCAGGCCCTGGTCTCATCCCCAGTGACTTTTGGTTCCTCTGGCTCCACTTACAATTTCAGTGGCCTCTGAAGGGGTCCCCAAGGCCATGGACTCCAGGTCTTTCTGGGACGATTTCTCCGGCACTTGTAGGTGTGGCTCTTGGCTAGTGGCCAGCCCTCGTGCAACAGGATGCTGGGCTTTTGCTGCAGCATTCACAAGGGCTTCAGTCTCCTCAAAACTTGACCTGAGGAAATAAAGGGCATCTTTGACGTCATCTCATTGGAGTCAACCAGGAAGCTACAACTGCTGCAACAGCTCAAGGGTTTCCACATTTCTAGAGCTGTGTCCTCAGAGGGACGAGGGCCAGTCTGCATGGCCACATACCTCCAGGTTGGGCAGTCAGAGGGAAGGCTGGCCCAGCCCAGCCCAAGGCTCAATGACTAGGGAGGGATAGAGCACAGAAGCCACAGGCTAAGGGACACAATGTCTGGTGTTAAACTGATAGCCAGCTGCTGGCTGTGCATTCTGGGAGAAGTAATTGGTGCCACACTCCAGTCTCCTTTTCTGTAAGATGAAGGCAATGTACCTTTGTGAACATTAGATAAAACGCTGTATTAGATACAGTACTCAACACAGTGCCCATCATACAGTGCCAAGACTATTGTTGTAATGACAGTATGATCTCGGCCCCAGGGCAGATTCAGTCAAGTCTGAGAAGTCAAACCAACAACTTTCAATCTTATGGAGTGGAAGGACCAGGATGGGACTGTCCAAACCTTAGCGCAATGCCCATACTTTCCTAAGCAACACTGTACCGCTCACAGCATGAACTCTGACAAAGGCAGACACTGGCACCCACATGAATAACACACATTTATCAAGCATTGTACACGTGCTGAGAAGTCTGGCAAGTACTTCCCATGCATCGGTTCTCGGGAAACCAGGTACCTGGTGCCCACTGCACAGCTATGGGAAGCTCTGGAGATCAACAGCCTCCTTTTACCTTCTTAATTACCTTTGAGGTCAGTCTTTTCTTCTCACTTGACAACTAGGGAAACTGAGGCAGGAGAGGAGGGTCTAATAACTCACATTAGCCAGTAAGGAATGAAATGGTGACCTGGATTATGAAAGGTGTGCCATGCTGTCCTCCGATGGACCAGTGACAGAAAGACGCATGTAGATTGGGGGTGCAATGGGGTAAAGTCAGCTGTTAAAGGATTTCACCTTAGTACACACACACACACAGCCCAGGAACAAAACCCAGACATCTGTGTCAGGTGGACAGACACTGAAATTGCGCTGAGTCCCCAGAAGGGAGGAGAGTCAGCATAACAGCATGAAAGTGCTCAGGGGTTTCGGGGCCTCCAGCCTGACACGTGACTCTCTCATCATGGGAGCCATACCCTGAACACGGCGTCGGGGAGTCTGACATCCGGACTGGGGGAGACTTGATGGGGCTCTCCTGAGACGCGTCAAACATGAGGTACAAGGCCTGTTTCTTCGGGGCATCATCATCCGGCTGCAGGGATAGAGGCACATGTCAGCTTGGTACAGTTGGCCTGAATATGCAGCCTAGAGGAAACCCAGCGTCTTCTCCAGAAAGGATCAAAAGAGAAAAGCTTTCACTGCTCACAGCCATCAGGAAGAGAGGAAAAAGCAGGACCCGGCTAGGAAACAGGGCAAGTACACTACATTTACCTCCATCCCTGCAGCATAATAAGGGCCGTTAGTGGTTTGGGTCCCATTAAATCAACCAAGTATGTTCATGTTCCACTGCAGTAGTTCAATGCCCACCCCCTTGGTACTGTGTATTTGTTGTCAACTATTAGGTTGTGACCTTAGGGGAAGCAGACAGTCTGATACATGGAGAGAGGACAGAACCCACACATGGTCCTCATGAAGCTGGTTTTAGTCTGTGTACAGGGACACTGTCCTGCCTGCCTCTCACAGCAAAGGACAGAGCAGGAAGAACTTACGGGTAAGGAGGAGCCGATTTTTTCCATATATTCAATTTCATAGGAGTTTCTGTAATCCAACTCTGCAAAGAAACACAGAACAAGATTAATGCCAGAGACAAAAATGCAAAAGACTGAGGACTGCTCACTGCATGGAGATGCCTGGTGTGGCTGCTTAGCTGTTTTCAGTTATTTAGTAAACTACCTGCCGCCAGGGACTCTGCCTCGAGGGCGTGAGAGGGTGTCCCAAGGAAGTGGAACAATGTTGGCTATAGACAAATCTGCGTATGTATACCGAGTTCAGATCAGAGTATGCATTCTGTGGGTGCTGATTTCTTGTAACTCTTGTGTGCAGCACGTGGAAGACCATTTCCTGATGACACCTTGGGACTGGACCTGCATTTGCCCCTCTCCAGCTCCACTGCAAAGCAAAGGAAGGACAAATACTATTCCACAATGCAGTTTGTAGGAGAGGCTTTGCAGTCACCTAGACATTGCTCAATATTCTACCAGTGTCTAAGAGCCAGCCCAAGTCAGTTTTCAAATGAAAAGACTATCAAAATCCAACTAAGAAGAGAAATAATACAACCTGCATTGGTTGGTAATGTTAAGTTGCAAACAAAATTCCAGGCAGTCACTGAAAACTAAAATCCCACTGCCTGCCTAAGATACCGAGATTCCACAGCTCTGGCACTTAAGAGTCCTTGCCTGGTGCACAAATTGAGCACTGATGTGTGCCTCACACAGCCCTGGGCACAATGAATACGGCGGAAAGTGAACCTGAAAAAGGACTCTGGAGACAACAGCCACCCCAAGAGCTACTAGATGCCTCTGTTCCACACGAAATCCAAGATAAGTTAAAGGACCTCACTTTGCAGAGGCCTCAGCAGCCATCCATAAAGCTCAAGGTCTCAATCTGTTTGAATAATTTAGGTAGCAATTCTGATGGAAAGTTTCATTCTTTTTGTTTGTTGGTTTGTTTTCTGGTAGCGGGAATTAAACTTAGGACCTTGTGCTTATGAGGCAGCCCCACTGAGCTCAATCTCCGGTCCAAAAGTTCCATTCTTTCTGCATAGTGCTCAAGGCATAAAAAATTCTTCAACATTAACATAAGCTTTACAATGAGCTACATTCCAAAAGAACTGTTACAAACCCAAGCTCTTCAGCATGTGTACCTTCAGGACATTCTGAATATGTGGGGGAAAGCTCCTAGGACAGAAGCTAGCGTTGTAGATGAATGGCCACACAGACTCTCTCTCTCTCCCAGATGTTTACATCTGGAATTGTGGAGACTGGAGCAAGAATCACAGGCTACTGAAATGCAGTCTGGGAGGCACATTTCCAATGGTCATGCAAGCCTGTGCCAAAGTGGTACCCAGAGAAAGTACTGGCTTTTTCTCATGCCCTCCTCACCTTAAAATGACAGCAGGTGAGGGAGGGGGTGACGGGCAAGGTGAGTTCAGGGCTCTGCTGTCTCTATCATTTTTGTGTATGAGACCCCAGTGTACCATCTTATCATTCTATTGGTGACTGTTAAAGTGGAAAAGATGACAGTGAACAAGCTGCTTCTTCCGAGCCATCAGGAGTATTGTCAAAGCATTATTACACAATTTTAACTTACTTAAAGGACATCTCTCAAGACCCTCTAAAATGGCACAGAGCGCCAGGTTGTAGCTAACACACCAGGGATCACCAAGAGGCTTGGCCCTGGCTCTCACTGCTAGCCCACCACAGTAAAGCTCCCCACCGGAAGCCTGGCTCACTACCCTGCTGCCAGATTTGGGAGAGTTTCAAGTCACTCACCTGGCTTCTTTCCAAACGGTCAAAGGGGTTTCTTTCCCACTGCCCAGTGCCCCTGAGTCACATGATCCGTAATAGGCCTGGTTCTAGGAGACCACCTCTGCCTGGAAACCTAACCCTTGCGAGTGACAGGCACCTGGAGATGCTCCTTAGAAGATGCCCTGGCACTTCTAATCATGTGCATGTGGGGTCCTCACTTATAAGTTATACAAAAGTCTGGATAGGATTCAGGGTGGTGTCTGACGTCTTAAGGAACATCTTCTTGAGTTGGCTTTATGAAGTTTCACTCATCTCTTTTGAAAAGCCTCACAAGGTAGGCGTGGGGTGATGCATGTTCAATTTCAGCTTCCTTTTCACAGCAGGTGACATCCAGACCAGGGACAAGTTATACCAGTGGCACCAAGTGGGATATTGTCTTTGCAACCGAGGGAAGCTCATTTGCTAAAGTGTGCAGCTGATTCAAAATGAAGAGGTCCAAAGTGATTCTTAATGTGTCCTCTTGTATCCGAGAGCTGCTTCTGGTAATTATACTCTCTTAGGGCACTGCACAGAGAGATGGCCTGAGTGCTGTTTGCCCAGCTCTGATTGCTAGAGCTTTGCTGGGGGCTGAAAAGAGTCATACTCAGGAGCCAGAAGATCTTCATGTGTAGAATCAGGGAAACTGACTCACTGCCTACTGTCACATGGAATTCATCTATAAAATAGAGCTCAAACAGCCACATTTTAGAATAAGATGAAATAATGTAAGATCAAGTTCATACAATGGGTGATATAAATGTAAGGAACTGTGGTCCTTACTATTAGTTCATTGCCGTTATTGCTCACTGATATATTTCTGGAACTTCAATACAGTGGACCCTTGAGTATAACCGGCTTGACATAGGAAAAACTTGGATTAGGAGTGGAACTGTAGTTTGAATTTATGACCAGAGTCTTAAGTTACGATTCAAATGCCAGCCGCTCATGTTGCCAGATGGCCTCACACAGAGATTTAACCCTTAAAGACTCCGAGAAGGAAGATTACAACATGCTTTCCTTTGCAGGGTTCACTGAGAAATTCTAGGCCAATGTCTCTAGAACACTGAGATCTGCCTGTACGCAGGCAAGGAACTTTGAAGGTGTGTAGAGGAACTTGAGCCTTCAGTTGACCAACTAGAGTTACAACTAGCCCTGAAGAATGAGTTGAGTTCGAAAGTCAAGGGTCCACTGTGTAACTGATATCATAAGGGGAAAAGAAAACAGTTCTCTGGAAAGAAAAGAGGCCACAGCTCCTGCCAGCCTCACTGTCCCTCTCAATGTCTGGCGATGTGTGTGGCAGACATGGTGCCCACCGTTAAAAATAGGTTACTCTCCCAAGGACACCCTCTGCTCTGCTGGAGTGTGGGAAGCAGCTGAAGCAACGGTGTGAAGGGGGACAGGGAAACTGGGTGACTGTCAAAGGACCACCTAGTCTTGTGAACCTAAAAACAACTGCTCTATGAGGGCATGTTGGACCAGAAGTAAGTGAACTGTCAGAGGTTAGGCAGCCCCTTTCCTCCCAAGGGTTCATGGGACCGTGTTTGAAAAGACTGCACGAGAAAGGTGCTGATTAAACAAGGCTGCACCTTTATAACTGTCCACCTGACTTTCCACTTGGTGGGATTTATCAGAGCTGACACAGTAGAGCTGAAACATGCCATTGTAATCACTTGAGCATCGCTATAAGCTATTTTCACTGGGGTTTTGATATGTTAAAGAGGACCTGAAGCTCTTCACCACTGCTCTTGGGCACTGAGATGAGAAAGCATCATCCTGCAGATGAAGGCAGGAGCATGGTCAGCGCTCACATAGACAGCAGAACGGGGGAGAGCACAGCTGTTGAGTCAAACAGGCCCCAGGGCACTGAGCAAGTGGCTTAGCACCACCCAGGCTGCTCCTTACCCTTAAAGCAAGAAACTGTAGAAATGCATCACAGTGCTGGAAAGAGGAAGTGAAGTCATATATATGAGAGATTCAGCCCAGCACAAGGGACATGCTGTACCAGGGACAGAGACGGTCTCCTCTCCTCTCCAACAGAATTCCTATTGGTGAAGAAGTGCCCAAGCAGTTGTTATTATTTCTAGTTCAAGATTTCATTTCCACGTGGCTGGTGACTTCTGTGTAAGAAAGTCTCAGACCACAGCTGCAGGCCTTTTCTGCACCCCAGGTATGTGTCTGGCATTGCTGAATTTAACCTGATTAAAATAATAGGGATGATCTGACAAAGGGCTGTGCAGCCCGTGTCTGTAACCCCTGGTTTACTACAGAGGTGGCTGAAGCAGATCAATACCTCTTCAAACTACAGGTTCACAATGGATTTTTAATCACAAAACAGCTAAAATTATAGTTGCAACTCCCAAACCCTCAAATGAAGCAGGTTTAAGAGAGTTGTGTTTCAAATTTACATACTTATGTGTTTTGTTAACACTGAGCTTGTGAGATATTTGTTTTGGGACAATGGCATAGATGAATGAGTAAATGGCACCACTGCATAAGGCCCTTATTAGCTTTAAAGGTATTGAGATTTTTATTTCTAAGGAAAGAAGTCTGCGTATTAGATTTCTAATAAAGCCAATCCACAGACACACTCCCAAATTGTATGTTATTTTATTTTATTTTATTTTTTTTATTTTTTTTTTTTTTAAGGTTTTTTTGAGACAGGGTTTCGCTTTGTGGTCCAGGCTGGCCCTGAGCTCAGCCTCCAACTCACATCACAGTCCTCCTGCCTCTGCCTCCCGAGTGCTGGGATTACAGGCGTGAGCCACCACGCCCGGCACTGTGGTATGTGGTACTGGTTGCTGCTGGGTGTGGGTCTCCACGCCCAGTATTGTTATGTGGTTACCGGGGAATCGAACCCGGGCCCTTGCGCTTGCAAGACAGGTGCCGGAACCACTGAGCTAACTCCCCGGCCCTGTTATTTTATTCTTATCCACAGTGCCAAACCCAGATGGGCTTTGAAATAATTTTTGCTGATGTTAGAAGTTTCTTGTACAGCTCAAGGGATATGAGCCAGTTGAAAACCACACGCAGGGTCAACGTTGTGCCACAGTGTCATCTGCTGTTCGGGGACATAAAACCTCTCCCCTTGAGGTCCCCTCATACCTCATTCAGCTGGTAAGTGTTGCAAAGATCAGATCAACTGAGTTGACACTGAGCTGTTTGTGTGTCAGCCTTGTATTTCCTTTATCTCAAGCCTATCTTTAACCACTGAGGTTCAGGGTGCTGCAGTGGACACAGTCAGGCTTGAGAGTTCCTGCCAGCAGCGAACAGTCTAGTGGGGGAGTAGGGAAGGCACCCACGTCTTCACTGTGCAGAGTTGTACGTGCTCCAGGTTGGCCCAGACAAGCAGGAGAGGAAAGTGGAGTAGGGAGGGTATATCTTGGAAAAGGCTAAAACAGGCAAGGGTGGGAAACAGGGAAGTGGGTACAGAGTAGGCAGTGGCCACAGCCTAGCAAAGACGTCCAGGGAAAAAGGAGTTCATTCGGGTGAGGCCCATGCTCGGATGTGAGTACAGAGGAAAACAAGGGCAGAAGGGAGGCCCAGCCTGGGGCTAGCCCTGCCCGTGATGTCAGGCTAGATGAGTGGTGTGGCCAACCTATGGTGCACACACTCCAGTGGTCTATTTGTCACTGAAAACTCAGAAAGTCTCACCATCTGTAGGCTATAGTATAATGGCAACTTTGAGGCCTCCCAAACTCCAAGCCAGAGGGTCAACTCGACAGCTAAACAAACAGCTCTATTTTGTAGAAAATAAAATGCCCCAAAGTCCAAATATATATATTTGCATCATCTTTTCATGTTCACACAAAGGAATGCAGCTTTGTATGGACAGAAAATAAGATTCCCAAAATCTGAAGCACTTATTTCTATTATGAACTAGACTTCACCACAAATGCACTTGTGGGCACCAAGCAAAGTACTAAGAGGCCTGACTATGGAAGATCTTCTAGGGTAAATGCTGAATTACAGTTAAAAATAAATTGGCCAGGGCATGACAGAATATGCCTACCATATGGACTGGCAAGGTCAAGCACGGCCTAGGTACCTTAGAGACTTAGTGAGAGCCTGTTTAAAAAAATTTTTTTTTAAAAATTGAACACATAGGTATGTAGCTCAGTGCAAAGGCCCTGAGTTCAATCCCCAGTTTCACAAGCCTGGAGTGAACCTCCGGTTTGGAACTTGATTAAAAGTATACCCACATTGACTCCTCATCCCATATGGGCTATGAAAATGGTGGTACCAAGGGACCACCAAGAGCGCTGCATTTGATGTGAACAATGTTTCATTTATGCCTTTTCCCCTCCAAATCACAGAAGGGACATTAGGTCAGACAGCCAAGAATAACCATACAAGCACTGAGAACCTGGGTTAGAGAAGGCTGGGCTACTTCTCAGCAGGCACTGTGGGTTCAAAGGACTTAGGCTGCTTGAAAGTACAGCCTTAGCTTCAGGTGCAATGGGAAGCGTGCAGACAGTCACAAGGTAACAGTGACAGTTACCTGGCTGAGAAGTGTCTTTCCTGGCCTTTTGCTCCCTAGGGGCAGTACTCTCCAAGGCAGGGTGAGGGTCCGGCTGGCCATCAAGTTGCTTACCCTCCGTGGGTGAACTGAATTTGGTCTCATTTACAAAGGTGGACAGGTCTGAGGGCTGGGGGAAGTCCTGTTTGTCAGCTTCCAAGTCCACTGTCATGCATGTCCATTTCTGACTGGTGACCGCCAGCTTTTCCTCGTCGGTTGCGTGGACCACTGCCGAGATGACGGGTGGTGTTTCTGGTGTTGCAGCTGGAGTGGGGTCCTGCAAGGAGAAGAGAAGCAATGTCCTTCTTCATTCAGTGTACTGGTCAGAAATCACACTCACCCCAGGATCTGAAGCCCCTTCATTGATCTAAAAAATTTTTCCAACTTACTAATTACAAAAGTTCTCAGCAAGTGGACAGAGTGGGCCAGAACAGAACCGCCTGCAGAATCTAACTTTCATCTTCCCTGCATTTCTTCCTACTCTCAGGACATACCCTGATCTTTGCCAAAGTGAAGGGATCAAAAGAATCTTGACAAAACCAAGGGACCTCCCCACGTAGGGGCAGGAGGACGTTGGAAACATGCTCATGAAAAGCAGAAAGGAAAGCTCTGCTGCCTAACACTTCCTGGGTGAGCAGTAACATAAAGATCAAAGGAACATTGTACCTGAGAAGGTGGATCAGACAGAGGAGACCGTTTTGGCGACTTTTTCACCCTAAATGTGTCACTGGAAACAAAACGGAAAATGTAAACACAACAGACAGAGCTACGGAACATCCCAAGCAATATAGAGCTGGTGGAAGCCACCGCGTCTGCCAAGCTATCTGCCCAGGCCACCTGCCTATCTGCCCACTCCATCAAAGTCGTCCACACCAACAATTCATTCTGACTTCCTAACAGATATTTTTTTCCCCCAAAGGGAAAGATCCATCAAGCTGGAAATCTTTAAAGAGATGCCATTTGGAGGGCTGACCACCCTCACCAAAAATGAAGCTAAATTTAACTAAATGTTCCTCCTTTATAAAGCAAACTTGTGGTGAGCGGATTAATGGATGTAAATTCTTCCTGGAATGTCTGAGCCAACTAAGGTGTGGGGGGGGGGGGGCTCTAAGCTCATGACACTGATTAACAAGATCCAATTTTTACTTGGGCAGGGTGATGTAGCCCTTAATGAATAGCTGAAAGACTCTCTGCCTAAACAGAAAGCACTGTCCTCAGGGGGAGTTTGCCAAATCCATCCTATTCACACTAACCTTGAGATTAACAGATTCCTGAATGTTGAAGGATTTTAGATAGGACTTCCACCAAAGGTAGGGCCAGCAATGTCTTTTTCCCAACCATGATTAACAGATAAGATTAATGATGCTCAGGACTGGAGATGTAGCACAATGGCACAGCGCCTGCCTCACAAGTGCAACATCCTGAGTTTGATTCCAGTACCAGAAAAAATAAAAAAGATTAATGACTCTTTTGTCTCTTCCTTTCTCCTTCACGTAGACAATTTGAGAGGAGGAGAGACACCAGGTAAGATTCCTGAAGGTCAAGGAGGCAGACCTCAGGAAAAAGGGGTGACTTTTAGCAGACAGGGCACTGTTGAGTCCATCAGGCAGTCAGAATGCAGGTCTACTCCCCACTGCAGACTGGGTCTGCCTGCTAGATTCCAGCCCAACTCTCATATGGTCCCGCTCCCTGCAAAGCAAGGGTTTTGGGGACAGAGTCCCCTCTCCTTAGATCCCACCACCCTTTGATTTGCATGTTAAATGGGCAGAGCAACTAGGCACCCAAGCTCCTTGCTTGTATTCACTTCCACCAATGGCATTTAATCATGAAAAAGTTTGCTATATATAAACGATTATTTATGGCATTTACTGTAAGAATAGCTTCAAGCTTATATTTATTCATGCATATAAATATACAGCTGTGTATTTGTAGATGCAAAATGGCTTGAAAATTCTAAAGAAATCTTTTGGGCAGAAAAGAGTGTGAGAGATACAACCCTGCCCTTAGACTGCCAGATACCTAGGGCCAGACCAGCTTCCCTTTTAAGGACAAGGAGAAGATACATGACTTTGGAGCCCTGAACACTGCCCATAAGATCCCTCCTGGCCAGGGGAGGCAGAGTGGCAGAGGCATTAAGTGGTCAGCTGCACCGATGCCTGGCAGGGAGACCTGCAGTTGACAAACAAGGCATGCCAACACCCTGTCTGGGCTTCAGTGACCAAGAACACGGCCCAGGGCAGCATGGCGATAGCTCTCAGCCACAGGCTCCACTCTAAGCCAACTGTGTGTTTCAGGGAGCTCTTGCAAGCTGCAATTTGGAACAGCCCAAATGGCTGGGTTAATGTTAACAATGTAGTCTCTGCCCAGGCTTTGACTGGATGGTTTCTGTGAAGCCTTGGTACTACTGAAAGCAATCGTCTGCCAGGCCAGTTTAAAACAAAAGAATGAAATGAAGTGTTTTAAAAAAAAGCATGGGTTTCAGATGAAGATATCCAATATGTATGAGGAAAAATAGCTCCATTCCTGACAAGCAGGCAGATGTTGGATAATGATGTTTTCACAGCCAAGCATTCTCACACAATATAGTCACTATGAAGCAGAGAAATAACCTCTGCTATTGGGGAGCCCTGTGCCCCATCATTCCCATGCCCAACATAGAAGTACACTGTAGCAGCCATGATGAAGAAAAATAGGATTTGCAAGCCAAAATGAAAGGCAGGGGAAAGCATACTTGGCATAAGAGGCAGATTGCATTAAATGTACTTACAATAGAGAACACACAGACATCACATCTTCAACCATCCTAAGACAAGAAGACAAAGAAAAGAGAGACAGACAGAGGAACTGACAAAAAAGATAGATCTGCAGACAACAGGTTCCTAGCAGGTCAGGATGTGACCGTCACTCACTGCAGATTTTGCTGGAGGGAAGCAATAATATCCCAGCTTACAGAAAGGGACCTTTGGACAACAGCTTCCTCTCTAGGTTCTGATCATTCACATAGTGTTGATACTCTAAGAGCTTTGTCACCCAGGGCAGGAGCTTTCAAGACAACAGTCCATCTGCACTAGAGACCACGAGATACAGGGTCAACTTCCCTGACCTCTATTAGCTCTGATGGTCAGAAAGCAAAGTGGCTGGAGACAGAATAGAAGCAGGTGATCTCTGGAAAAGAGGTTTTAACAACTAGGAGATTCTTATTCCACAGATTGGAGGAGGGAGCTTTGCCTCTCAAGTAAGACACTGACTCACAGTCAATCTTAAAATCAGATTTCCAATAGGATCCTAGGGCTGTCCCAGGAGGAGCCTAATGGGGAACCAATCTAAGAAAAGTCCACATTTTTGGCCAGAATGGTCTCCCAGCCACCACCACCACAGTCATAGAGTAACCCAAGACCAAAGTCTCCTCTAGAACCACTTCTCATGGAGTACCAGGCTATTCTGAGTTCAGTGCTTGAGGGCACCCAGGAGAGGAGATAAATGGGCCACTGGACCTATTTATTCCAAGAAGACCCAGAGGGCCAGCACTGTGACCTATTCAGCTGCAATGCTCTGGGGAGAGGAATCTCCTCAACCTTGTTAAACTATTTTCAGTGTTTCCCGTGACAGTAAGAAAGTCTACAGTCTTTCAGGTAGTCAGCTATTACTGCCCTTGATCCAGAGTCCTGAGAGCAGACCTGTGGTCATCCAAGTTAGAGCTGGATTGTGGAAAGATCCAGCTGAGCTGAAGAGCTAGAGACCTGAACCAAGAATCCAAGGGCTGTGTACCTGGCAAGTGACTGTGGACAACAGACTCTTTTTTTTTTTTCAGGTTTTTTTGAGACAGGGTCTCGCTTTGTGATTCAGGCTGGCCCTGAGCTCAACCTCAAACTCACATCACAGCAATCCTCCTGCCTCTGCCTCCCGAGTGCTGGGATTACAGGCGTGAGCCACCACGCCCGGCACTGTGGTATGTGGTACTGGTTGCTGCTGGGCATGAGTCTCCACACCCAGTATGGTATGTGGTTACCGGGGAATCGAACCCGGGCTCTTGCGCTTGCAAGACAGGTGCCGGAACCACTGAGCTAACTCCCCGGCCCCCAGACTTTTTTTTTTTTTGAGACAGGGTCTTGCTTTGTAGTTCAGGCTGGCCCTGAACTATAGAGATAGATGAGCTCAGCCTGGAACTCACAGCAATCCTCCTGAGTACTGGGATTACAGGCGTCAGCCACCACTCCTGGCACTGCGTTATGTGGTACTGATTGCTGGTGTGCGTGAGTCTCCATGCCCTGCATTGTTGTACATGGTTACCCAGGATGGAACCCGGGTCCTTGCGCTTGCAAGACAGGTGCTAGAACCACTGAGCTAAATCCCGGCCCAACAGACTTAATTATTAATGGCTCCCAGGGATTATCAGGTCTGTTTCTGGCTTTAGGTTCCATTGTTTTGTTTTGTTTGTTTTTGTTTTTACTTTCAGGGCCTATCAACCCTTGTCTGCAAAAGATGACTAGAGGAGAAACAGGATACAAACACCCATTTCTTAGGACTGGTTCAAAGAAGGGCCCAAGCCACAATTCTCTCTCCTAGGCTTCCTGGAGCCTATTACATTGTGTTGGATTCCTGAGCTAAAGTCTATTAATAGACAGAAATAAATGCTATAAATTTTATCAGTATTTTACAGGGTATAATTCCTGGCTTCAATGTATGTGCTAAATAGAAGAAAGGTCCAATCAAAAACAGGTGCTTGGCCAGGTTGCTCTTGACTATTCCCTTTCCACAAGGTCTTCCGCATGCCCCTGGAGTTGCATGACAAATCTCTGGCTAAAAGCAAAACTTTAAACTACTGATTCTGTGTTTTTTTTCCGGACCAGGGCCTTCTCAATGAGATACATAATCATCCCTTTTCTATTGTTTATTTTGAGACAAAGTCTCACTAAGTTTCTAAATTACTCTGGTGGGGTTCGAATTTGTAATCCTCCAGACTTACCCTCCAAGAATGACCACTGAGTTATTAAGGCAAAAGATCAAGGACTCTTCCCTAAAGGGGTTGTGGATGGTAAAACACCAGCACTGTGGCCACAAGATAAAGGAAAACATGCACCCTCCCTGTCTGGCGAAAGGCCATAAGTATGGTATCATTAACAGTGAGGTTAGGGCAGCTGAAGGTCACCCAGACACAAGACCAGGGAGTCACAGCACCATGCACCCCCCTCCACCCTCCCTGCCTCCACCCCTGCACTTACGTCTTTAGGGGTGTCTTCTTCTTCTTGGCAGGCTTGTTTAGCCCGTCTCCGTCCACCCCATTGGCTTCAATAGTGGCTGGAATCTCAAACGAGGCTGGGGACTTAGAAGGTGAGCTGGGGGTCTTAGAGGATGTCTTAAAGGGGTCAAGGGACTCATCACAGGCATCTGGATCAAAGCTATATGACTGCTGGGGCAATTTAGGAGATTCCTGCATTTTTGAGGTGGAAGAAAAAGGATTAAAATTGGGGTCATCCCACTTGTCAATATCAAAGGTGTAGGTACCTTTAGCAACAGGGATGTCATTAGGTTCAGCGGGGGATCTGGTAGGTGAGGCAGGAGCGTTGTCAAGTTTCTCAGGTGTCTTTTTCATCTTTGGCCTCCTCAGGGGCATTTTGGCAACCTGCTTTTTGCCTATCTTTTTGGTAGGAGGGGGATTTTCCTGCTGGTTGTCCCAACCACCCTTGTCCTCAGAATAATCAAACTCCAGCCTCACTGAGAGCCCTTTAGCCGGGGAGTCCTCTTGCCCCCCACTATCTGATGGAGTCACCTCCACTGCCTCTGGGGCCGTGGTAAGAGGCAATGTTTTCCTCCCGATGGGAGGCGAGTTCTGCACCCTACCAGCCCCGGAGACTGGGGGACAAGCACCCTGCACGCAGTCCGAGTCTGGAGAATAGGCAGCCCTGGCCACAGCGGCAGGCTCCTGGGGCGTGTCCTCCGGGAGGACAGACCCAGAGCCCTCGCCCACGGCCGGCTCCGTCTTTGTCTCAGAAGTCAGATGCTCCTCGCTGGGGATGGGACTCTCTTCGGCTGGCTCTTGCTGGGTCTCTTTCACTGGGGGGGTTTCTGTGGGCTTCTTGGACGTCTGTTTCTTTTTTAAGGAAGGTGGCCTCGGTTTTTTAGTTCGCTTGAGAGTACTAGAAGCGCTGTTGGACCCTGTGCTGCTGGCATCTGGGGCAAGGGCCACAGCCTCAGGGCTGCCTGGGCAGGAAGCACCATCAAAGTCACTGGCTTGAAGGCTGAGCGAGCGGGACAGCGTGGACTTGGAAGGGGGCACTGACTCTGTGGACTTCCTGCGCGTGCTCACCTTGCAGTCCTGGCTCCTACAGTCTGAGGAGCGAGGCTCCAAGTTCTGAAAGTTATCCACCAGCTCGATGTTATCAAAGTCCAAGTTGTAAGTCCCGCTGCTGGCTATGGGCTTGTCTTCATCGAAGACGGCAGAGGAGGAGTGCGGAGGTCGGAAAGGACTCCCTTCCACGGAGCTGCTACGTGGGCCATCGGGAACCGTGACCGTCTCAGAACTGCATCCTGAGGAGGTGGAGACAAACCTGTCACTTGAGGACACAGATCAGTCGGGCACATGGGTCATCCAGAGCAGAAGCTGACAAAGTCCAGTCCCCAGGCTGCTTGGCCCAACAATGGGGACCCAGCTTGGGTACAGATCCTAGTCCTATCTCATATCAGTTCCATCCCCTGGGCAGGGCTACCTCAGTTCCCTCATCTGCAAAATGGAAGCCATGAGGAGTGATGAAGAAAGAACTCACTTTGTTAAAAACACAATTATCAAACATCTGACTGGGTTCAGGTGTCATGCTGCGGACTCCACAGTGGAAAGAACAGAGTAAACAGAAACTCTGCCTTCCTGAAGTCACAGTCTTCAGGGAGAAGACACCAAATCAACAATGGAATAAGGGAACATACCACTGGACTAGTGTGCCGAGAAGATAAACAGCCAGGGCAGGAGAGTTGCATTTGGAAATAAGCTAGGCAGGCAACAGCCATATGGGCAAAGACAAGAAATGAGGTAAACACAAGAACCAGGATTTCTGAGGGTGAAACACCCGAGGCAGAAGGAAGAGCAAACACAGGCCTCAGGGCAGGAGCCCAATGGTGTATTACAGAAAAGGCCAAGTGTGGCTGCAGCGAGGTGGAAGAGAAGAACAGGAGAAAAATGAAGCCAGGCAAGTGAAGCAAAGCCAGCCTTCAACACACTTATCTCTTGCCATGGGCAACCCTCCAGGAGGAGCGGCAGGAGCCGTGATACGGAGGCGGCAGCCAACTGCAGCAGGAATGACCTTGCCCTTTGCCACCTGCTCTTCTGGACATCACCTGGAACCTCTTCATTCAACCTTGCTTGTCCTTCCCTCTTTCCCAACCTCACTCCTCTCTATCTGGCTTCTTCCCAGCATTTCCACCTCCTCAGCCAGCGCCAGCCAGGAGGCTGATCTTTACTTCCAACATTCTTGAAAAGTTGGCCCAATGACACTCATGATCACATCGCCTCATTGCTCCTGAACAGTCCAGCCAGGCCAGGCCTTGGCTTGCTACTCGGGCTCTGCCCACCCAGGTGGCACTTTTCATGCATTTCTGAGTTCCCAGCTTCTCTGAGCAGCCAAGGATGCTAGAAAATGACTTTCCAGAAATCTAAAAAAGGTATCACTTGATAAAATAGGACAAATATTGTTACGTGGTAAACAGGCCAAAGTACCAGGAGAATGCAGAACAAGAAAGAGAAGAACTTGGCACCAACTCAAAAGGCAATGCTCTCAAAATGTGCTTCGCTGACAGGTGCCTCTCCTCCCCCAGCTCAGAACAAAATGCCCAGTTCAATCTGGATTCCAGATAAGCGCATTCCGTAGTTAATACAAGTACATCTCATATCCCAGTTACTCACTAGCTGAGAGATTTAACTGGATGCTCTGCATTTTTATTTGCTCAGCCTGGTGGCCCTATCTTTGATCCCAATAAAGAAAGTCTGAGAAGTGCTCAGTTAATCCTGAACTGGTCTCTAGCTGAGGATTTTTCCTGAGCCATCTGTGCTTGGCCTACAATCCTCCAGGGGGCAAGCATTTTGAGCAGGGCCACCAAACTTTGCTCGCAGCAGACCTTTTTCTTGGAGCTTCACCAAGATGATGTGGACGATTACATCAAGTCTCTCAGGCTCAGGAACTGGTCTTGAGAACCTTTGCTTTCTCCTTGTCTGGTCCCCAGTTTCTTTTACGGGTTCATAGAGGCCTCTCTAGTGAGGTGCATCTTCCAGAAGGCCACCTACGAGCCAGGCCTGCTTTCAGGTCTCTCACTCTTCCTACCCCACACCACCCTTGCCCCGACTAAGCACAAGATCCTCAGAGCTTCTTATCCAAACCCTCCTTGTGCCTTCTCACCTCAAATGAACAGCTGTCAACACTTCTACTTTCTGAAATCTACTCTCTCTCTCTCTTTGCTGGGGAACCTTGTTCCTTCAAACACCCCACTGTCCACCCAGCAGCAACCTCATCATCCTGCCCTGTGGTTACCCCTGGACACAGGTACAGAGGGCAGAGGGATGGGTGGCTTTTATCAGGTTTTGACAGGAGGCAGAAAGGCCTTCACCCTATTCTGTCATTTCTAAACCAGGCCCACCAATGCCAACCTACCCTCTGTCAAGCTTCTACACGTGCCTCAGTGGCCTTCATATGTCAGTACTGTAGCTTTCACCTGATCATGCAACAACCAGCAGATACTCAGCTTAACCATTTGCCCATTGTTTCCCCAGAAGAAAAAGCTCCCTGTTTACTTCACATAGCTTTCCTATTTAGAACCGACACAGCCTAATCACATTATCATAGACGAGGAGACCTAATCTTGCTGAAGGATTCAATTCTGCCCTATGGACACTTCAGGCTGACCTGTTTGCTGCAGCACAACTTGCTTCCTCTTTAACTTCAACCTGTAAGATACTAGAGGCACCTCCCACTCAAATGAGACAGACAAAATGTGTCCAGATAGTGCCCTGCATCACCCAGAGGACAAAAGTGTCTCTGACTGAGAGCTGCTGTCTTTTGTGTGGTTCTCAGGCAGCCTGTACCAGAGGTCCCTTGCGGGGGTGGGTGGGTGGTAGACGGGCCTTTTAATGTGAAGTCACCACTGCGTGTAGGCCTTGATTTTCAGAAGCAAGTGTGGTCAAGCTGGGTTCCCACGGCATTTCTAAATATCCACATATATCTGCAAAGAGACCACTCATTCCACAGATACTTCAAGGTGCCTCCCATGGACCAGCCCTGTGAGGTTGCCATGGACACTGAGATGAGGAAGGACAAGACCCCAGATAAGTGCATCCACATCAAACAGATTGCCTAAGGCTCACTCTGGAAAGGCACCGTGTGCACCCTGGCTCTGAGCTTCTGGCTCGGTCTGAGGACAAAATCAGCATCTGGGGTTTGCCATATGCACAGGCTCACTCAGGGTTCCCCACCACCAAGCAGCACAGAACAGAGGCTTCCAAGACAGAAACATGTTTCTCACGAGTGTAGAGGCTGCAAATCCAAGATGGTGGTGTCAGGTCTGACCACTCCGAGGTCCCTCCTGCTAGCTTGTGGATGGAGCCTCTTCACTGTGTCCTCACCCGGCCTTTCCTCTGCACAAGCCTCCCAGTATGTCTTCCTCTTCTTACAGAAACCAGTGTTACTGGATTGGGGCCCCATCCTATGACTCCATCTAGCCTTAATCACTCCCTTAAAGGCCCTACCTCCAAATATGGATCTAGGGAAACACAATTCAGCCCACAACACCAGCAATGGGCAACACAGCTCCTGAGCTAAGGAAAAAGCAGATGTGTTTGGATACATGAAGGAATTTAAAAAAAGGAGAGAGCTAGTAAATAACAACTCATGCCCCCTGCCTTTGCCCATTTTTTTTTTTTAAGGTTTTTTTGAGACAGGGTCTCACTTTTGTGGTTCAGGTTGGCCCTGAGCTCAGCCTCCAACTCACATCACAGCAATCCTCCTGCCCCTGCCTCCCGAGTGCTGGGATTACAGGCGTGAGCCACCACACCTGGCACTGTGGTATGTGGTACTGGTTGCTGCTGGGCGTGAATCTCCACGCCCAGTATTATATGTGGTTACCGGGATCAAACCTGGGTCCTTGTGCTTGCAAGACAGGTGCCGAACCACTGAGCTAACTCCCCGGCCTGCCCATTTCTTCTTATCGGGGACACTCACTGCCAGCTTAGTGATCCTTTCCCAGTCTCCAGCAGCTCCCTCTGGATAGTACTTTGCTGGGCCCAGAGGAGCAGAGGTGAACCCTTGTGTCCCTGTACATGCTCAGACGGCTAATTACCAATCAATCAAGGGCAAGTGGCCATACATACATGAAGCATTGCTGAATGTCTTCTATGTATGTGAGTTACAATCTGTGGCCATTAATAATGTTTATTCTGGAAAACAGTCTGTATTTCAAGCAGGCAAATGAGCTACAAATAGAGCATGACTGGGTTTTCAAGTGGTATTTTGCTGGTGGCTGTGGGAAAATCAGAGTAAACCCAGGATGAACTCACTTCCCAAGACACACCTGGGACACTCATCAAAACCCCAGACTGTCTATCCATCCATCCCTTTCTAAGTTTGGCAGGGCTAAGGCTCAGAATCCTCATTTTAACAGGTGTCACAGGTGATGAGGAAGGCCTGGGGATGGGCTGGCTCGCATCACTGGCATCCTGTCTGGGCTGGTCTGAGCTCTTAAACCCTCCAGTGAGCAACATTTCAGCCTTGAGGGTGAAATGTTGAGGGTGACCCTGAGGCTGAGCTAATTCTAACTTCCTATGGGGACTCTGCTTCAGAGGCTGAAGTGTCAGGGCTGTAGAGGTTACAAGCAGATGCTACCAGTGGTACCTTTTCTCCTTGGATGTGGTCCCAAATGCATAGCGACAGATCTCAAGGAACTAAGCCCCAACTGGCCAGCAAGAGCAGCAGGCATGCTAAGGACACCTGATGTTTGAGACCCAGAGAATGATGACCCTGAGCTCTTTCTGATTCAAGCTTCAGAGATCCTGGGAACCTCCATACTTCCAACGAAAGCTCACTGAGTGCTACTGAGTCAGGAAAACACACAAACTCTTTCCCAAGGATGTGCAAGGCCTCCAAATGGGGTTAATGCCCTTACAAAAGAAGGTCCCAAGAGCTTGTCTCTCTAGCAGGTGTGGACACAGAAAGAACGTGCCATCCACGAACCATGCAATGACCCCTACCAGACAACAAACGCCAAAGCTACAGCTGCCCTGATTCTGAACTTCCAGCACCCATAATATGAGTTCTACTGTCGGAAAGCCAACCTGGCCTATGGGATTGTTAACAGCAGTGAGAAGAGACTGTGACCATGGCAAACCTAGGCTAGTTATGGGGTTCCCCTGAGCCTCAGCTGTAAACTAGACGTTCTTATTAAGAGGATGATGTGGGATGGCCACATAAGCACTGAGCACAGGGCATAGTGGGAATAGCAGCCATGATCCCCCCAAATCTTGCACAAGCCATAGTGACACCTACTGCCTGCAATCTTGCCCAAGTTTGGCAGGACTACTCAGTTAGGTGGGCTCTGGGGTTCCTGGCCCAATACCAGGAGACTTCCTGTCTCTGTGGGCAGCACTCTTGTGTGGCTCCTCAGAACAAAGAAAAGCAGTTGCAATGTGGATAGCAACATTGTTCCTGGCAGTGAGTATGGTGAAAACAAATTACTAAGTTGGCACTGAGCTCCTGTCTGAGTCCACATGAGAACAGATATCCACGATCAAGGATACTACATCCTGGGAGCTAGGAAAGGTGTGGGCATGCAAGGCTTAGGACAGTTCCCGTTAGTGCCAAGGTTCCAATGGGGCCTGCCCCTCAGGCTCCCAAAACGACACAAGAAAGGCGTCCTGAAGGGTAGGCAATCTACCTTGCCTCCCCACTGACACCCAGCTGATAGTCCTGTGCCTGGAGGCGCAGCCCAGGCTGTAGCTCTCAGAACAACAGGTACAAGGCTGCACCTGCACACATCTGAACCTCAGCAAAAGCTTAGCACCCACACAGGATCAGCAGAGGCCAGGAGCAGAAACATAGCTACTTCTGTTCCTGAGCCTGACTTCTAAGTAGAAAGGAGCCAGACTGGAAGCCAAGAACTGAGCTCCTACCCAAGTGCCCTCACTTGCTGCAAGATCACAGCCAAAGGGGCTGGGGAGTTAGTTCAGTGGTTCTGGCGCCTATCTTGCAAGGTAGATTCCCTGGGCAACCACATACAATACTGGGCGTGGAGACTCACACCCAGCAGCAATCAGCACCACATACCACAGTGCCTGGCGTGGTGGCTCATGCCTGTAATCCCAGCACTCGGGAGGCAGAGGCAGGAGGATTGCTGTGATGTGAGTTGGAGGCTGAGCTCAGGGCCACCCTGAACTACAAGGTGAGACCCTGTCTAAAAAGAAAAAAGAAAAGATCACAGGCAAGGTCCCTGACATTATAGGAAAGGCACACGGGCAGGAGATGAAATACACAACGGTCCTGGGAACTGGCCTGGGAACACAGCATAAATGGGAACTATTCTACAACCATGTGGCACTGAACTATGACCTGCAGTAGCCAGATCTGAGTTGTCGTAACTCACTCTGTGAGTGTTCACTCACAAGGCCATGGAGGTCAAAGGGAAAAGGTCTCAGGATTCTCATGTCATTCTCTTCATTTGTAGCCAAGAAAACTGGGCTCTGAAGAGCTGAACTCTGATCCACCTCAGTTGGGGGCAGGTACAAGGTAAGTACCATGCATCTGTCCTTTTGTCTCTGGGAGCACACATATCATAACAGAACACAACACATACGGAGAAGATTGTTTTGTATAGTGTAGGTTTCCAAAAGGAAAAATGTTTTTATTCACAGCCAAAGTTCTTATCTATTATTTCATGTGGTTCCTTCAGCAGCTCTAGTAATGTTCTAAGCACTCAGCAAAGGAAAAGTAAACAATAGATTTCCTCTGCTGCCTTTTCTTTCCCATGGTTCCCAGAACAAACCTTTCCTTCTATAGCCTCACACACAAAAACAAGTGCAGCTACCACCTCACGCCTTTGCAATACCTCATGCAGATCTGCAGAATGCTATTTTTGGGAGGTAGCTTCTGACAAGGGCAGCAAGACATATAGACTCTTATACATGGCACAACAGGGGGGCTTTGAATAAACATGATGCCAGCCTTATGTCTTTTTGGTGTCTAATCCTCACACTGCTGACTTCATACTGCAATTTTCCAAGTAGTATAAAGTCTCTGTCATCCCTGTTTGAAGACTTTAGTGGACATAATCAAAGACTCTAGGGACAGAGATTTCATGGCAATCACATTTCTAACCCCTTCTCTGGTAGAAGTTATTCCTGAAGCCTCTGTAATACTCATTCCTTTACTAATTGCCATCTAAAAAAGAAATGAGAGCTATGCATATGTTTAAGAACAAAGATTGTTTTCTGTTCTGTTGAAAAAGAAGCCAGGCATAAGGAAGAACACCAGCAACAACAACAACAAAAAAGCAGGAATCCATTCCTAGGAGAAAGTAGGGCTTAGTAGGAGAAAGTAGGAAAATAGCTAAACAATACATCCAGGTCACAGAAATGCCTTCCCCTACACATGCTATACTTATGTCTCAGATAAAGATTAAAATGTGTTTGTTACCTGACAGCTATTTCCCTTTAAAACTGTGGGTAAATTTGTAAAAATAATATAGGAAATTAATTTTAATAGTCATTATATGACATAAAGGAGGGAATGGAAAAGATACCCTAAGAATTATAAACTGCCTTCCTGGGCTCTTCTCCACCATAACATCAGACCCTCAAGATTATCAAAACCAGGATAATCATCCTCCAAGAGCCCAGCGTGAACACTGACTCAGCAGAACCCAGACTCTGCTGCTGGCTGATGAGCTGTCAGAGGGCAGAACGTGTGAAGTTCACGTGCCAGACACCAGCGAAGGCATCTGCTCCGATGCAAACGCTGTGCGCTCTTCCCCGGCACAGCGGAGCCTATCCGCTTGGGAACAGAGCCTGGCGCAGATCCTTTCTCAGCTGCTGGCCTGCTCAATCCCAGGGCAGATAAAACGAATCACAATCATTTTTTTTCTAAAACTAATATCAAGGCCAAAATGTTATAATATTTTACAGGTGCTTGGCTTGTGGCCAGGGCAAGAGGACAAATGGAGTCCTGCCTTGATCCTGCCTCTGCCTACCGCCAACCCCATTCCTCACTGGCAGAGGCCTCAAGCCAGGCTGTGGATGATGAGGCCTGGAGGTCCAGCCCCACCACTGGCTCCTCTGCAAACGCAGTACCCTCACAAAGGTGGGCCAAGACCAGGAATGAGATGGCCTTTGCAAGGAGCTGTTCACAGGCCCTCATGCAGTGCGTGGACTAGAATGAGCTGCTCTCGTCACATGGATAGGGGATGGTGCCCGAGGAAAGTCAGAGCAGGGTCTACTAAAACACAGGCCTCCACCTGTCCAGGTCTGAGGATGGCAAACCCTGTTCTGACCAGCATAAAGGACCACTTGTGGCAGGCTGCATCTCCTCCTGGGTCTCACATCAGACTTTCCACCAGGGATAGTACCATCCCCAAAGCCCTGGTACCACTGGGGAAGCAAAGCACACAGAATACCAGCCGTGTGAGTCAGACACAAGTGGGCAGATCTGTTCCACACTCCTCAGTTTCACCATATCCACATGGCACCTAAAAGTACTTTAAATCATACAAGAAGAGGAAGGATGTGGGGAAGTGATTTTAAAAAATCAGCATGAGGGTAATGAGGATCAATCAGCAGGGACTGATATGACCATCTCGCTCTTACTGTCTTGGCTTCGGGGGGAAGCAGGAGCTATATTCTTGGAAAATACAGTCACATAAGCAGTCCAAGAACAGCACTCTTGTTGGAGTAACATGTCAAACACATAATCGAGGTCCCTAATGGAATCTTCCTTGCCATGGAAGTTACACAGAGTTGTATAGCCCTCAGACACATCCAAATATGCCAGCGAAAGGCCCTCAAAGAAAAACAAGTAGATAAACTTCTGAAAAATACACCCAGCACAACCCACTATCTGCTTCCTGAGTGCCACAAACACACGAAACCCAGCCCACAGCCACAGGCCCCCAAGGCTGCAGGATGTGGACCATCCCCAGGGCCAGCTCTGTCCTCTGGTGCTCTTTGCTCCAGCTGAGCTCCATGAAGAGCTACTGCACTCTCCTCACAGCTCCTGACCCTTGGTTACCTGGTTCTTCTGGGGCTGGTGGTGCGCTGACCTCGGGCTCTGGGGTAACTTCAGGGGGTGGTGGAGGTGGGGCTGGTGGAGCTTTAACGGGGGTTGTTGACTCGGGGGTCTCAAATGCCTCTTCAGAGTCCGAACTCCTGATAGAGAGAAGAGAAAAATTAGGTTAGACATAGGCCAGGGAGCAATTGTGCTGAGCAGGGCAAGGCTCTGACCTAGAGATTCAGACTTGCTGGCTGATTCAACTGTTCGAACCACACGTAAGGACAATCATCTGGTGCCGCAGTCCCCCGCGCTGAATCTTACCATTATCCTTGACTGGGCCCAAGGGGCGTATCTTTGAACTCAGCTTTACTCAAAACACTTCTCACCTTAGTAGTAAAAACATGCAGGAGACCTTGGCACCCACTATTTCACTGATTCAAACATAGAGGTAGTCTACGCGTTTGACGCAACCTAGAATCCCTACTTTATGAAATTACACCTCCATTCGCCCCCCTGCCCACTTCACCCCACCACTGTCTCCACTTCCTGGCCTTCCTAGCATTTCTCTTAAGTTGTTTGCACAGATTCATTCACGTCCTAATCTTATTTTCTCCTCCACTGGATCAAAAATGCCAGTGGAACAGCTAGCCTTGTTTATCACAGCATCCCAAGCCTAAAACAGAAGCCAGCGAATGAATCTGGTGAATGAATGAATGAACGAAAGAATGCAAGCTGGCAACCACAAGCTGTGCCAGACAAGCAGCAAAGCACAGCCTGCCAACCACACAGGTATGAAAACGACCCTCACTACAAGGAGGCTTCTTCAGAGAGCTGGAGTAAAAGTCCACCAAGGAAGATCCACAGTCCTAAGTAGAAGACAGTGGCCAAACTCTCTCCTGGGCTAGTCAGCTCTTGTCACCCACCTGCTCCCACTGGCTGCTCGACCCAAAACCAGAAGGATGAGGCTCAGGTCTCTGACCGCTGTGTGTCCAACGCCAGTTGGCAGCTGCCCCATGGCTCAAGATGTGCACAGAGCCAATGCCCAACCCCACCTGCAGCAGAAACCAGCATGGAAGCAGCAGCAGCAGCAGCAGGCTGGTTCCCCACCTCTGAACGGTGTAAACAGACCCCTGTCCATCTGATTCATGTGCAGTAAGGAGGCAGACCACCAAATAGGCAGATACTCAGAATTCCCATCAGCACAAACGACCTCAGCAGGCCAGTCCACTGAAGGCTGGATCAGAGGTGACAGCAGGCAGACAGGCACACAGTACATCACTCCCGCAGCACCCACACTGCCACATGCTCACGCTGCCGAGTCCCCAGAGGGTCACCATCTTCTAAAGCCCATCAGCCACCCCACAGAGAGCAGCAGGAGCCAAACCAAGCCCTCCACTATCTGCCAGGAGCAGAAAAAAAGAGCTCTTTGCTGAGTTCCCTGTAGATAAATCTACATCAGTGTTGCTTTTACAACTTTTTTGTGGGCAACTCATTTTATCAATGCCGAAGATCACTCTGCACACCCACCAAGGACCTTGGCTCCTCCAGTCAGCCACAAAGCCCTCCAGGGACCAGAAAAAAAAATCAACAGAAACATCAGAGCTGCTTTTGATGGGATCCAATGAGACCAATTCAGCATAGTATTAAATTTCATGAGTAAATACCTAATTCATGCAAACACAACAGGGGAGGCACTGACTCTTTACACAGGCATTAATATTAATGAACTTCAGCTTTTGTTTACAGGGACAATTTTCAATTCAACCACGCTTGGACAATAGATGTAGGTGCCTGAAGTTTTGTAGTCTGTTTACAGGTATGGAAAGCAGATCACAGAACTGAGCAGCAAAGAGGCAGAAAAACCCATGTCACGTTGCTGGGCCCAGGATAACATCCTGGGAGCCGTATCTCACTCAGCCCCCAGTACTACTGCATCAGGATCACTGTTTACTAGCTGCACAGAGCCAACTTGCCTCTTTTCAGTGCTTCCTTGAAGGGCCAGCAGACCAGAGTTTCCACCGCTGCTCACTGCTGTCCACAGCCACCGGGCCCACTCCGTGGGGGGCCACATCTGCCAGGAGTCAAGAGCCATCTCCACTGAAAAACAGCCTCCGTCTCCCAAATTCCTCCCCTACTGGCCTCACTGGAACCTCGAGTTTAAATCTTTTTCATTGTAACCAAAAAGCTACATCCCCATCCACAAACGCTATGAGTTTCTTCTCCAGGTCCCGAGGCCCAAGGCTGCCTGGTTTAAGCAGATACAAGGAGAAGGACTGAGTGCTTGGACCCCTGGCTTTTGCATCCCTGGACACTGACAACACGTGGCTTAGGAGCACAAAGGCCCTGGTCTTTCTCAACAGCACAGGGACAGGGAGGCCCGGAAGCTCTTGGGTTCTAGCTCTGAATTCCAATGAGGTGTCCGCTGCTGCAGCTGCCACACACACACCTGCTCTGAGGGACCACCATTCACTCAGTCCACGTGGCAGGGGAGTGCAAAGAGAATGGGGCAGGACGTGGCGCACCGAGCCCCTTCGTGCTTCCTCCCCTGTTTACTACGAACTCTCTCAGCATCGGAACAGCAGGGACTACCAAGGACCACGGGATGGCACGCACTTGGGTGCTGCCTGCCTTGTTTTCATCTTCCTGTGCCCTCTCTCTCGGGAGCAAAGAGCAAGTTAATTAGAGGCAGCGGATGGCAGCTTTTTTAATTAGCTCTTTTTTTCCCTACTCAGTTTCCCAGGGGCCTAAAAACATTTCTAACAGCAAGAATTTCTGTAGTACACCCACAAAGAGTCTGTCCATAAAAACAAAGCAGCGCTTTGGAGTCTCAATGCATAAAGACAATTCTCATCGGCTGTTAAGTTTTTTTCCTCTTAGGAGAAACTAAAGAACAAGAAATTACTGTTAAGGCCCCCACATCTTAAAAATGAAAAAAAAAATGAAGGAAATTAATTTAATTCACCACAAATATGTATCAGAAGGAGAAATATTGTCACTGCAATCTGCTAAAACATCTCTGAATTATGGGAAAATATATTTCCCTGGTAGACATATGCTATGTTCTCATGTGTATAAGTAAACATGCATACACAATTTTATATAATCTTAGTGGCCAAACATGCAATGCAGTGAGTAATTCTCAGCATGCTACCAAATGCTGGACATTTTGTTATGTGTCAGGCCCGGAACTAAGCTGATTCGTATACCTCGATACATATCCGGCCTGCTGGAGGAGAGCAGGCCCATTTTACAGATGATACAATTATGGCTTCGAGAAACTCTGTCTAAAGCCATGTAATTAGGGAAGGATGGGAGCCAGGCTCAGATCCAAACTGTCTGCCTCTAAATCTGTGCTCTTTATCACTCTGTCTGGGGCTTTCAAATGTCTCTCAAAAGCTGAACATATAATCTGTCCTTACTATAAAGCCTGTCATGGAGAACACAGAAGCTGTTTGCATGCACTTGAAAATCTGACACCAGGGTGTGAAAAAAACATCTGCAGCTTTCTCCCTGGGGCTGCTTCTCCTGGTTGTGCAGTATTAGGGAAAGTTCTCATATTCAGCTGATCCTACGACCAAGGCAGAAGAGCTGCCCAGTGCCACAAAGTGACTAATCCACCAGCATAAAGCAGTAAATAGGCTGATGAAGATGAGGGAAGAAATGAGTATCCCCAAGTGTGGGCAGACTGCACAAGCCATGGAAAGCAGAGTCTCCAGGGCTCCCCAACTGGGTAGGGGAGGTTAAAGTTTCTACAAAACTCTGAAGTTCAACACGGCACAGTCTGCACACCTCACTCAGGACAGGGCAAGCCAGTGTTGGGTCCTAGAAAAACAACACCAAGAGTTCATTTTCTTCTATTTGTGACTTGGTATAAATATTGTCATGTTTTTACTTATAGGATTTTCCACAATAAAAGTTTAAGATTAGTACTGACACACTTATATACAGACATCTCTCCATACACAAACACAGATGTGTCTGTGAGTGTGCGTGTACACAACAGGGGTCTTTTAATAAAGATGGACTATAACTATACAGTTTTTCAATGAATCATTAAATGGTTGCATTTTGCTCAAGTTTTCCTAGCAACAATTCCGGAGCCTGGGATAATAAACTGCTGAGACAATGAACATTCTTCCAACTTTGAAAGGAGAAGAGAAGTTAGGGGTGGTGATATTTTACTATAACACACATACCTCACCTTTTTAAACAGGTGAGGTAACTGAAAACGGAAGTGGTTTTTGTCCAAGGTCACTGGCTCATTCATTCAGGGCAGCCAGAGATTATATGTACCATGGGATTGGACCTGTCTTCATTCAATGCTGCCCTCTAACAGGAGCCTCCATCTGAACACAACTGCCACCCTGAAAACCTAAAATTACCTATAATCCAATGCTACCTACCTGATTATCAAGAAACAATTCTCAAGGATTGTTCAAGGGGAAGTGGATACTTCTATATATTTATCTATTTCTAGATCATTTTCCAAAGGGAAGTGACCCAGGACTGGACAGCAGTACCTGCAGTCACCCACTAGAGATCATGCTAGAGACGAGGGTTTCACATAATATGAGCCCCACGCTCTGAACTCCAAGCAAAGCAGCAACCTGAGCAAGAAGTCCAGAGCTGCCTGAGCTCAGCCTGGGACTCCCCCCTTTCTGTCCCTCCTCCCTCGCCCTCCCCCTCCAAGACTAAGACCAGGCAGGAAGCCACAGCTCTGGCGAAAAGCCCTGCTTTGGGGAAGCTCATCCAGCAAAAGACCATCTGCCGCCCCTGCCGTGAGAAGGAGAGCTTCTAGAAACAAGCTCAGTCAAGAGTCTACAAATGTGTGAGCGAGCGGACGTTTGTGAAACGGCTACATACTAGATTCTATTCATCAAAATACTCCACTGAATCCCAACCAGCACATTTCCCCTCTCTTTTCCTCCTTTACTTCTCTTGCCTTCCTTCTCTTCTGCTCCCAACCCCAACCCCAGCCTAGAACAAGCTAACCAGACTGCTCAGCAGCAGCCTGTCTTCTGTGAACACAAAGCTATCTCTGACAAGCTGAACTACCAGAAATTTCCAGACTGATTCGTACAGACAACTCAGGAAAATAAGGCCATTGACCACACATTCTTCCCAAGATCCCCAGCAGATAGTAATGTCAAGTTTGTCAGGGGTGCTCCTATTCTCAGAGACAGGTATTTATCAGGACTACACTGAGATGTCAGCAGGGCACACGGGCTGCCTCCAGGTGAGGGGGCAGTAGGCTGAGCAAAAAGTCTGCACTGACAGTGTCTCACCGACTGACTCACAGCCAATTATAAACTGACTACTGTCACAAAAAAAATAGGACTTGACTCTGGATAACTAAGGCAAAAGTAGAATTTACTAGAAGGTTCTGGATGTTGAGGAATCAGATTTAGATAGGACTGGGGCTTTTTAGCCCTCCAACCAAGTCTGGGATGCCCAGCATTCTGCTTGTGATTTAAATTCTAGAAAGAGCATTCAATTGGCCCATCTTGGGTCATATGTCTATGCATTACATAGTATAGAACAGAGAATCTTAAACAAATATCCCAAAGGAATGGGTCAGAGAAGCTCCCCAGGAGGTGGCAGAAGAACGGGGTGGCAAGAACCCAAACAAGGCATCATTCCTCTCAGCCGTGTCACTTACTGGACAAGGGATGTGAGGCTGGGCAAAGTACATGACCTCCTGGCCCCTGGACTGCTTGTCCAATACATTGGGATAATATAATAGTAACTGTAAGGACAAAGCCTTCCCCTTACCAGTTCTGTCCCGGCCTCTAAGCATGAGCTACCTGGAGAATGTGATTTGCTGGCAAGCTGGCCAAATCTTTTTATTTGGTCACAGCCACTGAGTTGAGCATAAGGGAGACTCTGGAGAGCACACAGCGTGGTCACTACACACCAGGGCATCTGTGGGCTGAGCACGTTGTGGAGAAGGGGGCGCTCTACAGCAGGAGCCCAGCCTCATTCTTACTGAGGGGGAAACACAACTCAGCCTCCAGGGAAAGGCCAGCGTCTCGACAAAGGAGGTGTGGACACAGCACTATGCCCGTGTGGCCATATCCATGAAATCTCTGAAACCCTCTTGATGCTTAGTGTTGAAATTAGTTTATTTGTGGTAACACCAGGCACCTCACAAAAGGCAGGTGAGGTTTCAGGGGCTCTAGGCTACACTGTGGGGAGTTAAAAGGGATACTGAGCAGGGTCCCCGGGTGGACAATTCCACTGATCCTCACCAGGATCTGATTAAACCTTCCTGGAGAGATGCCAGACTGTAAATCCAGTCTCAGGAGAAATAAAACAACCCTTGTACTGCCCTCTTGCTCTCCTGCCTTTAAGCACTCACATCCCCCAGATCTCATCTTTTTTTATTTATTTATTTTTTTTTTTGAGGCAGGGTCTCGCTTTGTAGTTCAGGCTGGACTTGGGCTCAGCCTTGAACTCACAGCAATCCTCCTGCCTCTGCCTCCCAAGTGCTAGGATTACAAGCATGATGAGCCTTGTAACTGAACTCCTCACTTGAGTAACATAAGTCAGACATTTCATTTAAACTCAGATTCTTAAAATCAGCTAACTGGTAATAAGTTATCTTTACGGCAACTGGAGAGAAAGGAATAAACCATATTGTGTCAGGGAGGTGTAAGGAGAAGCTTGCAGAGGCTGTGATGAAAAGCCTTTCTATTCTCTCTGGAGAGGACAGCTACAGTGACTCCTGCCTGGGCAAAAGCTACTTTCCAGACCAGCAGGAAGCTGCACCCTTCAGAGACACGGAGAACCACAGAAAACACACATTCCTCCACCCAACCCAGTCACATGCACAGAGCTAGCTCTGAACATCCTGCACATCTCTCACTGAAAAGCTCTTTGGGTCTTCTCTGGAAATACGCCCAGTTAAGCCTCTTTTATTCACTAGTTTAAAAGGTTTGGTATCTGGCTTCCAAACTCAAATGAAGTAAGAGGCAGAGTTGGAGACAGGTACACAGATAACATCCATAAAGATTATGTGACAAAATAAGCATGAAAGAAAATGCACGAACTCAAAGGGCACTAATGTTTGACTGACTGCTAGGGTTTCCCCAAGGACCTGGCAAGTAACAGAACCTCCCTGGGGCCAGCCCAACTGGGAATGAGGGGATGGGTTTACAGGTACATGCCGTGAGTTCAAGGCTGAGCTCAAGTCCAGCCTGAACTACAAAGCAAGACCCTGCCTCAAAAAAAAAAGATGAGATCTGGAGAAATCCCTGCAAATTAAGGAATGAATGTACAGCATGAGCTTATTTACAATTTTAAAATTAAATACAAGCATACAGATATACATACATACATATGTGCATTTACTCACATAAATGTGAAGATATCTATAGAAAACACAAAATGGGCTTGGTACCACACACCTGTAATCCCAGCATGCTTGGAGGCTGCAGCAGGAGGACCATATGTTTAAGTCCAGCCTATGCAACTTAATAAATTGGCATGACCTCATTTTAAAATTTAAAAGGGGCTGGGAATATAGTTCAGTAGGGAGGCCTCGGGTTCAGTCCTCAGTACTGTAAAGAAAAAAAAGGAAATACACACACAGCAGTATACACATGCTATTTTTTAAAGTTCAGAAAAGGATATTTAAACCAAGATACCAGAAGCAACAAGGCTGCCTGGGTACAGGGGAGGATGCTGACCACACAACAGGAAGAGCCCACCACACCACTGGGGGCCTGAGAGCAACCTAGGTTGCTCCGGTCTTCCAAATCTCAGCCAGGTCCTGAACAAAACAACTGGGGACTCAGCTAGCAGCTGACCAGTTGGATTTTGTTCACGGTAATGCAGACTAAGGAAAGGAGTATGGAAAAAGCAGAAGGACTCTAATTTTCTCCACTGCATTGTCTATGGCAGACACCCCCACCAGAGTCCAAGACCCAACCTCATGGGTTTGGTAAGGTCCCCTCCTGGGGCTCCTTCAACTAGCAAGAAACACCCATCCTGCACCTGCAGCTCAAGGTCCACACCAAGCAGGAGTCCTGATTTAAAGTGCAGGTGCTTTGCAGGTATGGAGGTGCCCTGCCAGAGGCTGCAAATGAGTCAGGAGTGGGACGAAGCCCAGGCTGTGCACCTGAGCTCACACTCTGCAATCCTCAATACCCATCACACTCGGGCACCTGGGCCGATAAACCAGACAGGTCAGCCTGCACTCTCAAAGAAGCCCAAATCTTTCTAGTCCGAAGATAACAGAACAGGTAATCAAGAATGAGTCTCATTGGAGCCTCTGTCCTTCCTTGTGTTACAGAAGCTCCTGGACATGCACAAGGTGAAGTCCACATTTCCAGATTCGTTGCTACTCTGTTTGGGCGTCCTCAGTTTCCCAGAGCATCATCACCTTCAGGGAAGAGGTCAGGTGCACCCCATGGAAGGCAGCTAGGAGCCTGCAGGCCAGCGGCTCCCCCTAGAATGCCTGCCTCACCTCCCTCCTCTTTTCTTTGGCCCATAAATTCCTTCAGCCAGGGAGTGGGATGGGTGTCTAGAAAGCCCATGCCAGGCCACCACGCCTACAAGGGCCTAAGGTTCCTGGAGCCTACAAGGAGTAGAGTGACATGGGGGAGCTGAGAGCCATTTAGCTGTCTGGGATCAGCCAGGGGCCTCTGTGGGGGAGTCATTGATTCCTACCTGGGCAAAGGGCAACGCCCTCCTGAGTGTCCAGAAGCGACAAAGGGGATGAATGATCCAAGCACAGACTCTTCCTGAGGTCAGCCATGGGGTTTGGCTCCAGATTCTCTGGTCCAAAGTGTCCTCACCTACGTGTGTCTCTGTTCTTTTACTGTGTGTTTCTGAAACTGTATCTGCCTCTCCCTGTCTCTAGACTCTGCCCCCTCGTGCCCTGTCCTCTCTCATTTACCCTTCAGTGAACTCAGGAAGGAGAAGGAAAAGGCACAGTGCAGGGCCCCCATTTATTGGTAATCAAGGTTCCCATTTTTTGACTTCATAATTTGTTATTTGCAACTTCCAAGCCTTGTCAATTAGTCTGGATAAGAATACTGCGAAAAGGGGATCTCACACTGTTACTGCCCGGCTTAGTAACATTCCTGCTGACACGTCTGTATGACGCTTCATTCAGTGTAGACACACACCACGGAGTCTCTGCCTCTAACATCCACACTTACACGCAGGGTGCTTGTGTGTTAGAAAGGTAGAAAGCAGGTGACTGCCCGGGGAGGGCACAGCATCACACCACCATCACCGCTGTGGGGATGATGCCTAATACCTGAGAGAGGCTGCCAGAGACTCCGAAGCTTTGTCTGACTTAGCAAGATCAGGCTCCAGAGAGGGCTCCGTTTGTTGCGTCCGACTTATCTAAACCTGGTCCTTCTAGGGCCCTGCGCAGAGCAGATGCTCAGTAAATTCCCTCTCACATAGGTACATTTCCCAGAATGCCTCTTGCTCATTCTGCTGAGAAAAAAGAAAAGAAAGAAAAGGTAACTTGTATTCTATTCTGTGTTGCAGGAAGTCCTAACAATGATTTTATTCATGGAAATAAATGTATAAGCCTGGACTTTGAGAGGGAATGGTCAATATATCTTAGTAAAAAGCCTGAAATTCAAAAACTTTTAAAAGCATATTTTCTACCTTGGTTTACAAACAACACTTTCATACAACAAAGAGGAAAAAGAATTGAAGTCCTTTGTCCCTTTCCTTCCCACTCCTTTATATACGAAAACAGAAGAGAATGTCTTGTAAATGCCACATGAAGTATAGGTTGAGTACCGCTCCGTATTGGGGTAAAGCACTTTTTTCTAAGGCACTGCCTGCTGCAGAATATTTTCACAGTTCTCTCATAAATATGCAGCAAAATCATCATCTCAGTCTTTGACCCACTTATTACAAATTCTGAACTGATGAAAGTCTGAATTAAAGCACCTTCTCTGACTAAAATACTTAAATTACAGGAGAAAACAGCCCAGTACCCATCACAACTAAAATCGAGTATCAATGTATCTGGTTTAAAGTTCACAGTGTGCACAAGCTGGTGCAGGCTGATAACAGTCCTGGGGCTTAGTTTCCTTGTCTGCTCTGTAGACAGAAGGCAGGAGATGACTGTACCACATGTCGGGTCACATGAGGCCACTCTGGGAGCCAGGTTTGCAGCTGAAAAGACCTTGTACCATACTGGGCTCTCAGAAAGTATTTCCTTACCATAACCCTCAAGGTGTTAGAATTCTACATCGAAATGACTATCTCCACCACTTTCACATATCAGAGAAACCTAAAGCATGTCCTGTTTTAAACTTCTCTAAAGCTCCGTTCCCAAGGGATAGCTGTCCCAATGATTCATGAATTTGCAGAGTGAGGAGAAAAATGTGATTTTCTTGCTCTTCCCACACATTCAACACACACACACACACACACACACACACACACACACAGCTAAAGTGGCTGTGGGCGAGGAATTGTAAAATTAAGCAACAAACTCCACTCGAATATTTACTGAACTAATTCACAGCTGCTCAGAGAAAATCTCCCCAGCCCAAAGGAGGGCTGACACTGTCTGCGTAGGTGCCAGGAGGCACCACGGGTGCCCCCTTGCTGCTGGGAAGCAGCCATCAGAAAAGGCCGGGGAGTGTCCAGACCGAGGAGGCGCCAGAGACGTGGGAAGGAGGCTGGCAAAGCATGAGGCATGGGTGTTGGGGAGTCTGGGAGAATAAAACAGAAGCGGGGAGGCACCTCCCAGAGGTGAAAGATGCGGACTGTGGTGATGACCAGGGCCTGGGCCTTGTGTGGAGGAATGAGGAGTTAGGCAGTGAACAGGAGCCCGCCCCTGACTGCACCCCAAAGAGAGGATGTGGGGAGGCCTGAGAAGGGGCTAGACCTGAGACACACACGGGGGAGTAAAGTGATAGGTGTCGAGGAGAGAGCAGAGATCCCAGATTGTCCTTTTGAGCTTTTAGCTAAACAAGCATTTATTTTGACTTGCACTGTAATTTATACAGGAACAGTTTTACTTAAGACCCAAAGATCCTAAAATCATTTACATGCCAGATGATTTAACAGCAACAAAAACATCAAAGCCATAATCAGTAGTGTAAATGTGACAGGCTGATGAGGACCCGTGGGTTTCAGTTACATATAACAAAGCTCTGATAAACAGATAAGTCAAACAAGCACCACTGTCTCCAAGTGAAGGGTTGGTGACAACAACCCAACTGAGTGAAAACGGACTTCCAGAGCTGACCTTCTTGCCAACAGCCTCCTATCTGCATGACTAAAGGAAAAAGGTATAAATCTGACTGTGGTCACTAGGCTATTTCACTTCATCCTGCCTCTCAGCCCTGACTTCGAAGCAGGACCCACCTTCTCTCTTAGTTTACAACATAAGCGATGGGAAAGGCCAGCTCTGATGTTCTCAGATCTCTTTCATTAGAGCCTGACATTTATCCCTGATCACAATATGCTTGCTATTTTAAAGTCATGCTTCTGCTTGCAGCACGAATCTGAGTGTAAGTTAAGTGAAATAATTAGGGACTTATCTACTGTCTTAATCACAGTATGTGTCCATCAGGAATAAGAGAAAAAGATGACAAATTTGGTTTACACTACTAGGTTAAAAGCGCACTTGCTCTAGTACAAATGGAGAAGATGACAAATTTGGCCTAAAATTAAGATGGAGAGGCTCTGACTCTTTCCGTCTCCACAGTATCTTTCAAAAGCCAGCACCATAGGGAATGCATTTGTGTGTCTGAGCGGCTCAGACACGGAGGAAATGGCCAACTCCAGGCCAGAGTCCTTAATGACCATTCCACTGGGTCAGGATCCTGGAAACTGAAATAGATATTGAGTAATAAAGACACTAGTGATAAAAGAAGCATTTCTGCTAAAGTATGCAAAACCACTCAGCTACAGAGAAAACAACCCAAAACTTCCTAAGACTCACTGCAACATAGAGGTCCCACACACCCTTCACTTCCTTCTTCGACATCGTTTTCAGCCCAGGACTCGAAGCAATGTTGCAGGATGGGAGAGGAGGGACAAAGAAACAGAGGGGGGCAAGTGAACCTAATGAGACAAACACTTGGCCCCGCACTGTCCTCGGATCCTCCCTCCCAAACTCACACTCTGAAACCAGCCCTCCAAAGACGCTGGAGGAAGCTGCGCCTTAAAGGGGAGATTAGATCCCGAGGAGTTCACGCCAATAGAGCAGAGATCCCATACAGACCCTCACTCCTTGCCAGTATGTGAGGACACAGCAGCAGGGCCGGACACCTGTGAGCCGGAATGGGAGCCCTCCCGAGTCAGGGAATCTGGCCCGGGTCTCTCGGACCATGAGCCATACATTTCTGTTGTACTGTAGAAGCCACTCAATTTATGCTATTTTGCTTTAGTAACTTAAAGAACTAAGACAGATGTACAGAAGTGAGCACACATGTCCTACTGAGGTAGGATAGAAGAAATAAAAACAGGTGCAAAACGAGACCAAAGAAGTACTAATTTTAAAATTAAACAGCTTTGGGACAAAATCCAGTCAAAAAGTCATCCACTGCTCCTTCCAAAAGGGAAATGGTTTATTTGAAATGTTTTATTCTGTTTTGCTTGCTAACTTGCATAACTAATCTCATACAGATGTGGCTTTCTAGGGTCATTCTATCTCTGTATCTCCAGTTTGAATGGCTACCTGCAAGGCACAAATTTTCCACCGGGGGGAAAAGAAAAATCTATTTTTTGTCTACACACAGATGTTAAGCAACATGATGTTACGGATTCTCCGGAGCTGGGATGAGCTGCCCACATAGACCCACACGCAGCACAGCCTGGCCGATGCCAACAATCCCTCACACAGCCTGGTATACCTTAAAAGCCATTGTTCATCTGTGGGCAAAAGAGCTGAAGTTCCTTATTTTACCAGGACCATCCTGAAAGACAAAGGGCGGCTCTCGATTTACTAAGAAGTGAGGCTGCCTAAACTCCTTTACTAGAAACGTGGAAACTCCAAGTGAAGGAAGGGGCATTCTGCAAGACAAAGAGACCGACCTGGGCTCTTCTCTCCCCTTTTTTCTAGAACACAAACCCAAATCTGATCCTGACTCTCCTTGTAGCTCTAGCCAGGCTCCTGCTACTACCCAAGCTTTGCTCCTGCCCTTTCCTTCTCGCCCTGCCCCTGCACTCCCACATCCCCTGTGCCCAGTGCTCAAGCCAAAGCCAACACACCCTCCCCCAGCCCTGCAGCCCTGTCCTGCTCCCTCTACCTGGCACACCTTTCCTGTTCAGCAGTGATCTTTCCCAGCTTCGCAGAAATGACACTTCCTCAATGCAGTTCTTTGGTCCTGTTCTCTCCACTTCTTGGATCATCACCCGAAGCTGAAGGCTCTGTGGTTCCTATAACCATGGGTGCCTACCACTGGCTTCTCCCAGGACAGATAGTAATCAAAATATATGTTGAATGTTTATTTTTTTTAATTCAAATCGTTATTGGTACTTTATGAATACACATTATCATTATATTCAACACTGAGAGTTTGTACCAGAACACGACATGTCTTGATTCTTATTTTTTCCCATTCCCCCACCTACCCTGCAACCCCTCACCCCCTAATACATAAGCTTTGTTTCCTTTTTTTATTACTATCACATTCTTTTTCCCCTTGTTATTTACCCCTATACTCTATTTCCTTTTAAATATTTTCTATTTCACAATATCAACTATGTATACTAGAACTCATTTACATCTTCATTTTCTCATACTAGAGAAAAGATACAATATTTACTCATCTGTGACCTATTTATTTCATTTATAAGGATGTCCTGAACAACCAATGGGTCACAGAAGAAATTAAAGCAGAAATTAAACAGTTTTTACAACTAAACAATAACCCCAGTACAACATACAGAAATTTATGGGACACAATGAAAGCAGTTCTACAAGAAAAATTCATAACAGTGACCACCTACATCCGGAAAACAGAGCAGGCTCAAATAAACAATCTACTGCTGAACCTCAAGCAACTAGAAAAAGAGGAGCAAGACAAACTCAAAACTCCTACTAGAGTTGCTACATGCCAGCCAACAAAAAGGCAGACTTCTGAAAACACAAGTGGATCCTTATCCATCTTATTTACCAGATCTGGCACTAGGTGACTGCTGGCTCTCCCCTAGAGTCAAAATGAGCATGAAAAGTGAACATTCTGAGTTGAGTCAGGTCACTGAGGCAGCCACGATGCCACAACTAAAGACACTCAAGAAACAGGTTCCTAAACTGCTTCAGAAAGGAGCAGGGACCATGGGACTGGTGTGTTTGAAATGAAGAAGAGTATTCTAAGAGGGTTGAATGACAATGTGTTTTTTACTGTAACATGCGTGTTAAAATGTAAACATGCACTATATTTTCCAGTCTTCCTCTGTAGACTCTGAGCTCCCTGCGGGCGAGGCTGAGGACTCTGTGTACCCATCTCCTCAACCCCCCACCACAGTATACTGGGCTCATTTCTCCATTGGCAGCATCATTCTGCTACTCAGACCTTTTCTCTGTCATGTGACTGCTCCAATTTTATCTCCTAATATTTTTGCCCAATAAAATGTTACTCTTGGATATGACAGAGACTTCCCGGGGCCTCCAAGAAATGGGCAAAATAACCATCTACAGGAAAGCCTGCATTCAGTCATCCCCCAACCTCCCCATCTCCTGCGACCATACCTTTCATTCTCTTCCACCTACCATGCCAGGTATTTCAACCATGAATTTTAGAAGGGGTGACTACACTTGGGAGCAGAAGAAACACTATCCAGGAAACTATACATCCATAAGACACTGAGTCTTGGTTGGAAAAACGTAATAAGCAAGCCCAGGGAGCAGCACAGAGAAGAACAGTCACTGTGCCCCAAAAAATCCCTGTCTGAGCAGCCTGCTCTGAGTTCTCTACCTGTGCCCAGCACAGAAGTCTCATAGTTAGGACAGTTCAGAAAAGCGATGCTAATGTACCCTTCCCACAGCTTATCAGTCACTCAAAGATTTTCTTGGCCAGGGATTAGGCTGGATTTTTTAAAACCCACTATGATTTCACATATGTAAATTGAAAATAGAACAATTGAACTCATAGAGAGAAGAACAGTATTACCAGGAGCTGAAGCCAGGGGGCGGTGGGGAGATGGGAATTAAAGGGCACAAAATTTTCACTTAGGGGGCCAGGGAGTTAGCTCAGTGGTTCTGGCGCCTGTCTCGCAAGCGCAAGGACCCGGGTTCGATTCCCCGGTAACCACATAACAATACTGGGTGTGGAGACCCACACCCAGCAGCAACCAGTACCACATACTACAGTGCCGGGCGTGGTGGCTCACGCCTGTAATCCCAGCACTCAGGAGGCAGAGGCAGGAGGATTGTGATGTGAGTTTGAGGCTGAGCTCAGGGCCAGCCTGAACCACAAAGCGAGACCCTGTCTCCAAAAACCTAAAAAAAAAAAAAAAA